>PKRV01000322.1:3901379-3912132 GCA_003709505.1 Hyphantria cunea
TTACATACGGAACCCCAAAGGGTATCGCCGATGCAGCATATTACCAATCAGTAGCGCATTCGTCCAATATGCCGACGCTGCAGTCTCCGTGCAACCGAACCGACCAGAAACGAGGACAACGACGGCACGAGGCGCCGACGCAGCACTATTTGATCTAATAAATTACAATACTTTTTGACTTTAGAGCAGTCCTTGTTCATACTTCGAACAGGATTCACTTAGTTGTAAATTAGTTGTAATTCCTTTTTATTATATTAATTTTAAGTAACTTTGGTTTTTCTTGGAACCTTCGGCTGCAGAGTACGTAATTAGTATAACAATACTAACTATTGAAACATAAACAATTGATGTGGACAGTCTTAGGGGAGGCCTACTGTAAAACAGTCTTTCGGCTGAGTTGATGATGATGATGGTGGTGATGATGATGGTGATGATGATGATGATAAATTAAACTCATGGAAATGCACAAAGTTAAAAAATAGACATGTTCTACAAAACTCAATGTAAATATGGCTTTTTTACGGTTCGGTACTACACCGATTCGATGAATGGTACCGTCATGGTACAAAATCCTAATGAAAATGCCAGTTTTAATAATATTTACTGAATAATAAAATAGTGGTTATACAATCACCAAGTGATTTAACATAAATAAATAAACAATATATATTCCTTTATCATCATTTAGTATTTGTGAATTTTTATCTAGTAAATATTGATATTTTTCATATAACTGGTACGAAAGATAGATTTTACATGTATTAATTATTTTAAATATTATGATAATAAACAATGACTAATTCATTCGGAACATTTTACAAATCATCTATTGCGTCTTAATAACGCCTCAACTTTCATACTTCATGCAAATTTGCAAGTCTGACAATGAGCCCATTTGTACATTTTGACAATCCTGTTAAACATTCAAGCACTATTACCGCGTACCTTATTTTTAGTGGCGTAAGTTCCAAAATCATTTGGCATGAATTTCATTAGTTTAATTTATAACTTTGGTAGATATATTCATATTAAAATGTAGATGCGAGGAACGGACAGACAGAGTAAGAACAATAAGGGGCGTGGGATGTATTAACTCATTACAGTTCACATAGATGGACGCCTTGACCGAAATCTATGAGGTACCGCCGATGTATCGAAGGTCGGAAATAGTAATGTTTAATTGTGCAGTGTAAAATGTTGTAATCAGTTGTAACGTATAGTATCGACAGGATGCACACCTGCATAAAATAGATACCTCAGGGCTTTTACTTCTAGCAAAGTCAAATTTCCACTGGATAAATTGTAGTTGTATACTAAATTACTCATGTTTTAACTGTGGGAGAGCCACGCTTCGAGTGAATACCGGAGGCCCATAACCCAATCCCTCTTCCCGGCACGCGCTTGTGACGCCTCTGGTGTTGCAGTTGTCCATGGGGAGCGGTGGTCGCTTACCATCAGGCGATACGTCTGCTCGTTTGCTCGCGAAACCATAAAAAAATGAATGCTCACAACTTAGTGCGTTGATCAATCACCTAATTATTTGCCACTGTAATCTGTTGATCGATCTCTAAATGGGACATATTTGTGGTAAAAAGAAATTCCAAAATGGTTTACGACTGAAAGATTGTTCCGCTGTAACTTAGTTCTGTAATTTAAATCTTTATAGAACACTAAATGATCCACGCATCTTTTACCGTAGGAGAGCCAAGCAACAGCATGGGCCGGCTCGACCGGAGTGATACCACGGCCTTTCAGAAAACCGGTGGGAAACAGCGCTTGCGTTTTGTTTCACTAAGTGGGTGAGGATACCCATACCTCAGCCCCTCATCCCGCTCCCCATCCCCAAAAGGCTGCCAAAGCACTTGTGACGCCTCTGGCGGGCGACACTAAACACTTACCAACAGGCGATATGTCTGCTCATTCGCCTGCGTTTCTTTTCAATAATGCTTGGCTCCTTTTTGTCGTTCCGTGATGCTGACTGTCTTTTCTTACTAACGCCAGTAAAACAGATATTTAAGAAAAGTGAAAATCGAGTAGAAGTTTATCATGGCCATCAACAAGATATTAGAATTATGTATAATAGCTTTTAACTAGCTTAATTTTAAGAATCTCGCAAGGATCCCCTTGGGTCAAGATCTGGCTAGGTAAAGTATTGATACGGAGAGAGAGTCTGAAGTAATATAATCCGGGTTCCTCCCCAGAGTAGTGCCTAGGACTAAAGGACAAGTGACTTTTAGTGGAACATTAGAATGTTTCTGGTTGTTGCGTCTCCGAGGAGCCGGAGATCAGAAGATATTTCGCGCACAGCCAACGAAAAAATTTAAAGTAGAAACCTATTTTCAATCCTAACTCTCGCCTATTTAAGTAGTACTGTATAGACTAGACTATATAGACTCTCAGTTTAAGGAGTCATTCAGTGTTGAAGCGTTGGAGTACGACGTATGACACTATTACAGGTTGTCGTCACTCGACACATTCCGACGGGACATCCTGATAACCGTCCATACTACACTGCAGGACAACAAGTCGCATACAGTTTCCAAAAGAGTAAAAAAATATTCAGGAATATATTAAGAGTTGTAGGTACTTACTTAATAGGAAAGTGTGTGAAAGAAATCGATTTTAAAAATTTAAACTAAGATGACTCTAAAGATTCTAGTTAGAATGATTTTACTGATGTGCAATGTAATTGGCATTCCATTAAGATTAGATTTTTTCTTACAGCGAGTCTCTACCTATTTCTCTCTATCTGTCTTTAGTGAAAAGTATTAGTGTTATCAAATAATGGTCCGCATCGCTAGGCAAGCAATTAAACAACAGAAAATTAACAACAAGGATTTTTATAAGAAATGAAAGAATATTGAATTTTTCTCAGTTAAAATGTCTTTGTTAATCGTTCTATGTACAAATCTCAAAAATAAAAATCATATCTAATGTCACAGAGTCCGTATTTTCTTCTTATAATAATATTAGACGTGGTTACCAACTAAATGGTCCGCAGTGTAATAATATAATGGTGCGACCAGTGGCGCGCGGTCGGTCGCCAATTACCCTATTGCCAGCAATTGTTGTGCGACACTGCCCGTCGTCCTGCCTATCATATTGTAACGAGTATCATTTATCATGTTATCATGCAAATAAATGTTAGGAAATGACCCCCTTATGCCAATAGGTTACCGTTGTTCACTAAAATGAGGCCTTAAATGGGACAAATCTTGATCAATGTGCGTACTTACGTACTTTTGTAGATGTTTATATATCTTTAATGTTTGTTTATTTGGGTTGATTGCTAAGAAGAAAGACTAACCTTACTTTGATTTATAATAGCGCATACTGCGAATCGTGAAGAAAAGTTTTGGCGTCATCCATTTTATTGATGAAACTTTAAAAGGCACGCGATTCTCGCCCAGATAATTACAGAAAAAGTATCTATCGAAAGGTAATAGTCATGACTTTTTAGTAGTCGTTGCAAGCTGAATTAATCCTTAGTAGATTTTAACCAAACAATTTCAAAGCTCTTTAAAACCTAAAATAAGAACATCTTGTTCTTAGAAACATTCTTTTTTTTAACATCTCTATACATATTTTTTTCTAGATCATGCACGTTATCATGTCCAGCATTTATATTGTCTTTGTGCACCTATGTCACATACATATCCTAAATCTTGATGACTCATTAAAGTGTTTCTAAACTACCTAACTTGCTAAGATTCATGTTTTACATCTACAACAACAACTGTGGGTAACGTCTCGAGGCGAATCTTATTTGAAAGAAACTCCCATCACAATTTGTTCAGCCGTTCTAGAGATTCGCTGGAACAAACAGACAGACACATAAAAAGTATATACATTTATTGAAAAACTGTAATTGGCAATCACAAACAGACACATAAACTTTATTTATTTATATAGATGTTTTAAGATATCGAGTACCGGTCGAGCCTCGCTACGGGCCGGCTCGACCGGTACTAACCTCGCACAGAAAATCAACGTAAAATGACAGTCTTCGTGCTGTCATGTTTCGTTGGTGAGTGCGAGACCGAAGGTCCCATGATGCAGTAGCATCACTAGGTCTCCATGGTGTGGTTCACCATGGCATTGTCTGCATTCGCACTGAGTATGGTGACCTGCTTATGCTTTCCTTCAAGCAGAGTAGAGTTATTTTTGCAGTGAAATAGATAAAAAAAGATGTAAATCAATAACCGTCTAATCTCACTAATGTACTATCTTTATTCCCAATTACTTACAACAAACATCCACCTTTATTAATTTCCCTACAAAATTAACGATAGAGTACCAACGTGTCTAATACTTTGTTCTCCAGCTTAAGGCCCCTGGGCATTCATATTGTAATGCCCCTCAGTATATCATCAGGTATGGGATGAATTGTTTCGCGTTGATGAATAAGTCTTTCTGTCTTGCTATTTCTGTGTATTATCGTCGGATGGGCCGGTAATAGATTTATTGGTTTGCTTATAGGGTGAAAAGTAATGTGTGGCAAAAACAAAATAGTTAGTCGATAGTAGGTAGTAATGAAGGTTGGAGTAACTAACAGTTTTGTATATATTTTTATATTTTTAAAGCAGTCTGCATTCTGAGCATTTAGCATAGGGCTATCTGTTATAAATATATAATTAGACACAGAGAACACTCTAACTCCGAAACAAGTATTTGCATATTATATAAACATTTGGCCGGTCCGGGAACGAATCCGAGAATCGAGCACAGCAGTCGTACGCTACACATACGCTACCACTGCGCCACCTAGGCAGTGATAAGTAATAAACATTACTATTTTTAGTAAATTCACATTCATTTAAGTATAAATTAAATGATCCTTGTATGTTTTTGAAGTGAAAACTTTTATAGTCAGGTTGAATGATATTTATGTTTAACACGCTCGAACCTTCAACGGTATCACTAAATAATTTTCTTTTTTTTTTGTTGGTACGTTAGATTTTGGAGCATTTTAATAAAATGAAATTCATACACATGACTGCTCTTTGTATTTTTATTTAATAGAAGTTAAAAGAACAAGCGTGTCAC
Source organism: Hyphantria cunea (assembly GCA_003709505.1). Taxonomy (NCBI): domain Eukaryota; kingdom Metazoa; phylum Arthropoda; class Insecta; order Lepidoptera; family Erebidae; genus Hyphantria; species Hyphantria cunea. Next base: position 3,906,426 of record PKRV01000322.1, read on the forward strand.
TTCACGGTAACTGCCTACTGACGTCAGAGAGGGCAAAGGGCGTCCATGGCAATCCGCCATCGCCTTTGGTCATTAGCTTAGCAAGCTTAGGGTCTGTTTGGGACGCGCACGTTTTCGTTTTCCTTGAGGATTCAATCGAGCAACTGTTTTTGTTTATAGAATAGCGGGCAAACTAGCAGACGTATCGCCTGATGGTAAGCGATAGCCACCGCCCATGGACACCGCAACACCAAAGGCGTCACAAGTGCGTTGCCAGCCTTTGGCGAATGGGGAAACAGGTTGAGGTATAGATCTTCGGTATCCTCACTCTCTCGGTGAAATACAGCGCTGTTTCACACCGGTTTTCTGCGAGGCCGTAGTATCACTCCGGTCCAGCCGGCCCATTCGTTTCGTTTGGCACTGTTAATTAATGCCGTGTAAAATAGTAATAGCACGTAGACTAACTACTAACAGCTTTAGATAAATAATTTTCTTCAATTATTCGTTTCTGTTCTCGTGTGTATATGTTCTTAAAAAGCCTGTTTAAAATACTTGCTTTTTTCAATTACTATGACTAAAAGTTAACAAAGGAAGTAACTTAACTAAAACACTACAATTGAAACCATTTAACACATTTTAAAACAATAACTAAAAAGAATACCATAAAAAGTTTTGACTAGAATTCAAATTGATTTTTTAAGACTAACTAAAAAAACGAGATATCTTTTTTTATCTGAGCATATGAGGTCAACAAAGTAAATTCAATAAAGCTGTTCGATCAAGCGGTAAGTCCATACTAATCCCCAATCAGTCTGTCCGGCAATCCGTCACAATTAATAAACGATCGGCAGATAAACTTCACTGTATTGGTGATAGTATGTAGATAATTGATCACATACCAATAAGTGGACGATAACACTAGATAGACACAGATGAGCATATTGATAGCATATTTACAGTATATGCTAAAAACTTGGCGAGAAGGCCATATAAAAATAAGGTTGTAAGTAAAAATACTAAAGAGTTACGGTAATTTTAAGAGACTATTTACTATTTAATAGGAAGCCAAAACTAATAATAATAAAATAATAACAAATCTTTCGAACATCTAACACACAGCACCATCTAGTCCCAAGTTAAGCAGATCTTGTATTATGAGTACGAAACAATTGACATATATAAATTACACAAGAACGCACCCAAACTCCAAAACACATCATTTATCATAAAAACAGTTGGTCCAATTCGAGAATCGAATCCGAGACCTCAAGTACTGCAGTCGCGTACGCTAGCATTGCGCCGAAGCGCTACACTTACTTTTAAGGGAGAACACTGCGTCAAACTGTGAACCATTAAAGACTATTCATGATAAGAATTTACATGATATTAAAGAAAACTAACAAACGTACCCACATTCACAAAAACTGACTAAAAGGTAGAGAAACTAATAGTAATTTTATTTAAATGGAATAGGCATTAGTAGTACCTAGTTTTGGCCTATCTCCCTAAATTAATTTTCTTTTTATTTTAAATTAAATAACATATTTTACAGTCTTAAGTCAGCCAAACTGTAGGACTAAATATAATTAATAATAATAAGCTAATATAAGTAATAAGCTATATACATATACAGTAGTGTATAAAAAGAAGTCTACAAATATATAAACCAAAGTACTATAGACAACATACAAACCCAGCTTAGAATTACCAGAGTAAAATTTGCCTGGAATATTACTAAGAAACCCGCAGAAACTGCCTTAAACGCGTGTACCATCCTAATGAAAACATACGACGCTTTGATAACCTGTTATGGTGTGTAAAGGGTTCCTTACTCCGCAAATTGGCTTGAGGAACGCTAATTTACTACTATTGTCCGTTTTATTTGGTTACTTTCGGTACACTACATTGTTGGGGTGAACTCTGATAGTTTTGTTAACAATTGTTAGTCAGTGTTATGGTTTGTAGAAAAGGGTTTGTTTATACTTGCTTTAAAGTATTACAGTTATATGATCATACTCCTGTGCATGTTCCGAAAACCTCGACGAGAATTTGGTATTATATATTATACTGTTACCTTGAAACTATTGGCAAACAGTGTATTTCTCATTAATTCGTGAAAAACACTTTACATTTAAGTGTGTATAAAAGAGGAAGGTGACTGACTGACTAAGATACCCAGAGATCAATGCACAGCCCAAACCGCTGCACGTAGAATTATGAAATTGTACATGTAGGTTCTTTATATAACGTAATCAATAAGAAATGAATTTTGAAAATGCTAACCCGTAAGGAGGCGCTCATAGCCTAGTTGCACTCGGTGATTAGAAACAATCACCGAGGGTAAGCAACGACGGCGCGGTCAGTAGCTGTATGAGTAACCGCTGGTGGCATGTTACCATGAGCGTCTCCGTAATTCGGAGGTCACGTTAAGCAGTCGGTCCCGGTTGTTATTATATGATACCAGTCGTGAAGCTTAGTTGCAGGCCTTCGGACGGCTTAAAACATCCAATGGCAAAATTACGTAGCCACAACGTATTCTTGCCAGTCCACAACCCATACTTGGCCAGCGTGGGGACGTATAGCCTTAACCCTCTCCAGAGAGGAGACCCGAGCCCAGCAGTGGGACATTATGGGTTGTTGATGATGAACCCGTGAGGGGGTAAAATAAGAGATGAAAATATCTACTTCTGCGCGGGCTAGTGTAGGTGTATGAGTCCGGTTACTGCACAATAATTTTGCATAGATCATTCTAACCCGTTATTATAGATATGCACAATGCACAACGTAAATGAGCTTTTAAATTGGCTTAGAAGAAAAATGCTTATTGTCAACACATAACAAGTTTATAAATTTAGTTTCTAAAGAAAATAATATCCTCATGTACTAAATGAAACAGAAACTCATATCCAATTGTTTTTTAATGTATTTCCTCCAATAAGATGTGGGATTTGATATGGTAATCGAAAAAATAAATCGACTTTAATTAATTGTATGTCAACCCTGTTTGAATCTCGACAGTTTAAGAAACAAGACAGTTACTCAACAAAATCCAAATATTTCGATACGCAACTAGCAATTTTTAAGCTGCATTTATATAACCAGTTATTTGAACTACGGGCCCAGCCCATAACATATTGACTAGTGCCAATCGGCTGGGCTAAATTGAGACGTTTACATGAATTGACAGTAAAATGGGGAATCGTACTAGCTTCGACGGCGCCGGAGTGAAATTTGTTCCGTTAGTGTACGTACAGACGGGCAGGAAAAACACGCGGTTGGAACGTTACACTTTACACCCGCGTTATCTTGCGATTTGCTGTTTAAAAATATTAAGTATTTACTTATGACTGTTTTTACTGAAAACCCCATATAGTTTTTTTAGGGTATGAATGATAGATGATTCGCTTTTGCAGAGCAAGTACTTACTTTCGTTTCTTGTTTATTACTACCTATTTACATTATGAATGTCAAACATTTTTTCTTTTAAAATCTAGAATAGACAATAACTACTGACTAATTCATAAAAACCGTGATTATTTAATAATAATAAATCGTTTACAATAATAACCGCAGCTAACACCACAGAGCAAAGCTAATCTAAAAGAAAAGTAGCTTAAGTTACTCCTTATATTACCTATCTACCAGTAAAAGTTCCGTCGAAATCGACCCAGCCGTTCCAGAGATTACCCTAACAAACCGATGGACACACAGAGTAAAAAAATTGACAAATTACTTTCATAAGTAATTACCGTATAATATACTCTAATATATAATTATTTTAAATGAACTTATATCTCAATACATTATATTTTTTTTTATGTAATAAAGGGCAAATGGGCATACGTGTCGCCTGACGGTAAGTGATTACCGCCGCCCATGGACACCCGCAATATCAGAGGTGTCACAAGTGCATTGCCGGCCTTTGGTAGATGGGGACAGCCTTCGGTATCCTCATTCACTCGGTGAAACACAGCGCTAGCGCTTTTTGACACCGGTTTTCTGTGAGGCCGTGGTATCACCCTGGTCAAGCCAGCCCACTCATGCCGAAGCGTGGCTCTCCCAAATCTATTTTTAATATTAAAATATAAATTAAGAAAAGAGAAAAAGAAGGCTTTAGTAATTGAGTAAAGGCAAAAAGTAACAGATAATATTTTGCGGTTAAAGTTAGCAAACTTAAACAGTTATAAAATGTAAAATGCATCAAAATAACCGCATGTCTACAAATATCTTCATATGACCATGATTCGGTGTGACACGTCGAGACCACATCGCCCACTCGGTGGCATTGCTGATTTATTGCAAATGGCGCGAAAGCGAAAACGCTCGTAAACGCGAACGCTCGTTTATGGCTCACTGTTCGACCGCGCGATTGCATCAGGACAACCCTTTGCACGGTTATTAGATAGCTTTATATTGTGTGCTTTATGTTTTATGAAATTTCTAAAACACTAAAATTTATTGGATTTTGTTAAATTATGTTATTTATTATAAAATTTATAAACTTATATTATACTAGCTGACCCGGCGAACTTCGTACCGCCATATTTATTGCCGTGAATGTTTTCTAAATTACTGAAAGTTGTTAGGAGGGTAAAAATGTTGGACTAAATGTATTTTTTAGTTCCACACCATAAAAAAAATAACTAAAACAAATTTGTCCAAAAAAAAATTGAGGTGAACCACCTTTAATACTTAGAGATTTAAAAATTAGTTATTAACCTATTTATTAAAAATTTCATCAAAATGGGTCAAGTCGTTTCGGAGGATATAAACACTAAAACCGTGACACAAGAATTTTATATATTAGATTTTATTATATAAAATTATATTATATCTATTTATAAATTTATTAAGAAGTCATAATTGTAATAACATGAAGGTTAAGTACCACACAATTTTTATATGAATGAACGGTTTCAATGTTCATTCTAAATGACTACTTTTAATAGTATTATTCTATCTGTACATAATCATCATCAATAACCCATAACGTCCCACTGCTGGACTCGGGTCCCTTTCAGGAGAGGGTTAAGGCCATACGTCCTCACATTGGCCTAGTTTTAGGTTGGGCCCCAGCTTCCTGCAGGAAGTGGTCGAGGGTCAATTCCCACAGCGGGCGGAACAGACGCCCCCGTCGATGGCCTTTTCGGTCGGAGACGACGGGGGCAATGAGGATGACGTTCCGCCCGTCAGGGAATCAGAGGTAGGGGCGGCTGTTCTGCGGATCCGATCCAAGAACACCGCCCCCGGGCCGGACGGGGTACCAGCCCGAGTGATGGCCCGAGCCCTCGACCACATGTCGGACCGCCTCAGGGTGGTGTTGGACGCTAGCTTGGCGTCAAGACGCTTCCCTGAGTGCTGGAAGAGCGGGAAGCTGGTCCTGTTGAGAAAGCCGGGACGGCCTGCCGATTCGGTCGCGGCCTACAGGCCCATCGTGTTGCTGGACGAGGCGGGCAAGTTGTTCGAGATGGTACTCTCTGCCCGCATCGTCCGGCACCTCAGCGAGGTGGGCCCCGACCTGCCGGACGGCCAATTCGGGTTCCGAGAGGGGCGTTCGACGGTCGATGCCGTGATGCGCCTGAGGGCCGTGACCGAAGAGGTGGTGAGCTGTGGCGGCGTGGTGTTGGCGGTGTCTCTGGACATCGCCGACGCCTTTAATAGTCTGCCATTCAGCTGCATCAGGGAAGCACCCCGCTACCACGGGGTGCCAGAGTACCTGAGGCGGCTG
>PKRV01000322.1:3915874-4035557 GCA_003709505.1 Hyphantria cunea
CATCTAGAGACGGTGCCCACATCAGTGCGGGCAGGCGCTGGGAGGGGTCCGGATGGCGTAAAAAAGCGGTTCCCGGATCTCCCCGTGTCAGGCGCAGAGTGGCACACCGTGGTGGTTTAGTGGGTAGTCTGGCGAGCCAGTCAGGAGTCCCACACAAAGCGAACCCTCTGTCACCGCGGGGGAGGGGGGGGGGGAATGCGTAAATGCATTCCACCACGTAAAAAACAAAAAAGTTTTAGGTTGGGGACTGGCAACACAACGTTGTTTTTAGCCGTCCAAAGATCTCCGTTAAGCTTCACGACTGTTATTCTGTGATATCAACCGGGACCGACTGCTTAACGTCTCCTCCGGATCACGGAGACGCTCATGGCATCATGCTACTAGCGGTCATCCATCCAGGTTCTGTTCGCGCTAACGTTGCTTAACCTCGGTGATTATTACTAATCAGCGTGTGCAACTGGGCCATGAGTGGTTCTGTACATAGACATTCCTTAAAAGGTAACTATTGGATATAGGCTTCACCTTCGTGGTATAGTCACCTCTTTTGGTTTTAGCCGACTATACCACATTGGCCAGGTTGCCTTTGTTTTTATCAAGTTTTCTTTCTGAGTATTTAAGGAGCTGTTGTATTACGTAGTTTATTGCTTTAGTCGGCTCTTGTTATACAGATGAATTGGGATGTTTACACACCAGATTCCTAATCCGTTACCACACGAACTAATTTAATACATTAAATAAACAATAATATTTAGTTAACTTTCGTAATGATTCTAAATTATATTTTCCAATAGTTAGAGTTAGATATTTTGAAATTATAAGAGATATTCTAAATACGGCATTCACTCAGCTAATGATTGGTACAGAGACAGTAAGACGATAAATCCACGACGCCACAATGACATAACAAAGAGTCAGCAAGACGGTCGTGTGTGCACTTCGTGCTGGACCGATGGACCCTCTCACGGAGGACCGAGTGCTACTTAATTTATAGCTGCAGTTCTAGTTGCCACTCAGAGCAAATACAAATATTAAGGAGGTTTTAGGGCTGGCCAGAGAGTCTAACATTAAAGTCAAAAGCATATTTTTCACCTGTATCTCCATCTGATCGATAGTAGTAGGTGCTTCTTTTCACAGTGCTAAATATTTTTTTATCTTCTTTCTGTTCCTCTGATAATTCTTAATCCACAATATTTTTCTACTAGCAGTGGTCGACTTATAAATAAGTCTTTAGTTTTAAAGAATATCTTTAAATGATAATTTTAAAATTTAGTGCTTCTCAACAGTTAAAATTTAAAGAATACAAGAGTACTGTTTAGTGGATAAAATACAGATAATTTAGAGAAAATATTTCAATAGATTAAAAGTTTGTGAGGTATGGATCTTTGTTACTCATTGACACGAAAACTACTTAACGTTTTTATATGAAACAGTTATGTAGCTTACATGTCAGTATTACACTGACACCGCTGACGGAACAGCAAGACTAATGAACTTAAACAAGAATTAAATATATAATTTTTTTTTTGGGTATTATTATTTAGAAAGATCGTATGGTGCAACACTCTCACTCCTTGGACTAAGAGTAATTAACGTTAACAACAACCATTACATAAATCGTCAATTCAAATTATAATTCAAACCAAAAACTGGACCGAATGTCCACCGAAAATCATCTAAATTTGTTCAAAACTTAATAATGTTCAACCATGACACCCATAAATAACTCTAATACCTAATAAGAACGACATTTTCTCAATGCTAGTTAATAAATTAGGTGGCCGGTAGCGGAGTGCTACGATTCAGTTTAGCGATTGAGCCACCGACCAGTCTTGGCCGTCGTTTCTCACGCAACTCTGGACGTACACCTCCATTTATCACACCTTATTGCTGATATCATCCTGAAGTATGGTAATTAATGAGTATAGAAGTACGTGGTTTAATCTGTGAAATAAGTTAATGCGGTACGGTTGAATACATTTTATGAACTCCATTTGCTGTTTCTTTTAATAAAAACAGTGGGTACTAAAACAAACACTTATGTACACGCGTTAGAAGTTATACTTCTTTGGCGTAACAAGATGAACATTTGAAAAACTAAAATGTTGACTATAGTTAATTTCAGGGCGTCGGTTTTTTGTGACAGTGTGCGCGCGGATCGTAAAACTAAAATGTTGACTATAGCTAACTTCAGGGTGTCAGTTTTTCGTGACAGTGTGCGCGCGGATCGTAAAACTAAAACGTTGACTATAGCTAACTTCAGGGTGTCGGTTTTTTGTGACAGTGTGCGCGCCGATCGTAAAGCTAAAATGTTGACTATAGCTAACTTCAGGGTGTCGGTTTTTTGTGACAGTGTGCGCGCCGATCGTAAAGCTAAAATGTTGACTATAGCTAACTTCAGGGTGTCGGTTTTTTGTGACAGTGTGCGCGCGGATCGTAAAACTAAAATGTTGACTATAGCTAACTTCAGGGTGTCGGTTTTTCGTGACGGTGTGCGCGCGCATCGTAAAACTAAAATGATGACTATAGTCCCGACACCCTGAATTTAACTATAGCTAACTTCAGGGTGTCGGTTATTCGTGACGGTGTGTGTGCGCATCGAAAAAAATTACTGTCATCAAAAGAGCCAAAAGAAGTATAACTTCAAAAACTTATGCTTAAACTTCAAAACTTTCTAGATAGTATTTTTACTGGGAGTTGACATCGTATGAATATTTAAAACATATTTACCATATTTGTGCGTGAAATGATTCGATGTCAGTGATCTATCGCCACTCAAACTTCTTTCTAAACTAAAATATTGATGTAATACTAAAGATTTCCCAGTCTCACATAATTATATCACGTATCGTATGTAGGTTAGGCCGGGCGCACACGTTCGTCGTGACGTCCGTCAGTGGGCCGCTCTCACGCCAAGACGTCCTAACTATATTATACCTGCACATGCAAAATTGAAGTAATTGAATGCTGTAAACATAGGGAAATGTACAAATATTTATTCATTAAAGTGTTCTTTGCAAAAGTCTAGCTAGTAATTCAAATTCAAATTTATTTATTGTAACAAAGTATGGGTACAATTTAAGTGCAAGCCCTGATTCCCAAACTAGCGTGAGCTGTATGTCGGGAATTAGTAACTTCCCAAAAAAATAAGGATACAATAAAGGTTTACAATTGGAACATACATGAAATATACTTACATAATTGATCTGTTAATTTTGCGTATGTCTGTTAATTGTCGGACATGATTTTACTTCATTACTTCAAAAAAAGATATCCTCGAACAAAATTTCGTACAGTTTTTGATTTGAAAAACCTATCGGACTAGTTGTTGACGTAGTGATAGGCGTTGCATCGCCTTGTAACAGTAGCATAGTAGATATGTCGCAGGTGACTTTGCAATATAATCAAATTATTATTTCTGTAAACTTTTTTTTCTTAGTCTTCACCTACCTAGTTTTGTCGTATGGCTTACTTGCAGATTTAAACGTTGCACCAGTTAGCATGTATATTGTCGGCGAGGCGTCTGAGATCGCACGCGTTTGTAGACCTTGCGCAAGAGTCCATCCCATCGATCACGATTAACATTTTGCGCACTCCCCACCGCTGTGACACGCGGAGTGACAACATTATGCCATAACAACGAAGTAACTAAATGAAATAAAAATGGTCACCAATATTTTTAAGAGAAAAATGTTTGTTTTGTCTTAAATACTAGATTTATATATCGAGTTATTTTACCCTACATTCCAAATTACTAGTTATTTTAGTTAGTTATTATAGATAGTTTAGTTATTTTTCTTTAACTTACAGCATTATTACTAGGGATGGGCGATCCGGTCCGGTTTCGTTTAAGTCTCAATTTTCGTTTAAAGTTGGAGCGTATAACTTTGTTTTGTATTGACTTAAATCAGAAACCTGTAAAATAGGTAAACAACAATTTATAAATCCTCTTGAATGTATTGATTTGAGAACAATTAAAGTTTTAGTATCGTCTAGTTCCTAATAAACATATAATATCAGAATGACAATTGAATGTAGATGAAATTTTCCATTCCTAACGACTTATTACTACATAACTCCATTCTGAACCCAATGTAGATCACAAACCGTTCGAAAGTGAATTGATTGACAGACCGACACGGCAAGTCACAAACAATTACAATATAGCCGAATTATTACACTCGTATATTTGTGCCTATAATAACTAGTGCCAGACTGCACAGTTGGCCTAGTGGTTTAAGCGATCGCCACGTCGCTTTCCAATGCGTCAAGTGTTGTGGGTTCAAATTCCACATGGATAACACTTTGTGTGACCCGCAAGTTGTCTTTGTACCCGTTTCATGTATGTTTGTAAAGTCCCCCGTGACTCAGTATATATATATTAGTACTATATAAAAAGTCTGAATGTTTAATTTTTGAGTGTGTAAGGTTTTGACATTATTGCATGTAGTATATTTAAATTTATCGTCAGTTGTCACAACTTTGTTTATCAACTAATTCTATTAGAAAATATGGCATTTTATTTTTTGCTAAGTTAAGTTTCCCAGAACTTTACCTTCCACATGATTATGGTGGTAATTATTTTTGTCTGATCCCTTTTTCCTTAATATTCAAATAGTTTTTTGTTGTTTTGTCTCACAAGCCATTTTGTCTGTGGCACTGCAAATGAATGAATAAATTGACCTAATCTCTTTAGCTAAGGTCATCCAAGAGTTAGTGTTACAAAAGATTTGTAGTAGCTGACCAATGTGACCTTTATTCGTTAGCGGTATTATTACTGCTGTTGTTCAGTATATCAAGATTTTTATCTACACGACGTTGGTCAGCACAAATTTCAAGTTACTAAAACCTAACAAGAATAAAGCATCTGTCATAGTATTTGAAAAACTTTTTATGTGTATCGTTAATGGGGCTTTGCAAAATAAGTTTTATATTCAACTAGCCGACCTACGCCACTGCACCTACATCTTTTTTCTATGGATGGCCCTGCCGAAATGACTCTACCCGGCTTGATGGAAACTATAAGCAGAATCAAAGAGTCGTGGCCCATCATACTCATTGCGAATGCGACAATAAATGCAGACAATGCAACAATGAAGCCTGGTGACCCACACCGTGGCGGCCTAGTGTTGCATCTGCATCATTGGGCCTTCGGTTTTGCACTCACCAACGGATTATCGGTGCGAAGGTAGTACCGCCCCGGTCCACCCGACCCGTTCGCGCTGAAACCAGCTTAACTCTACTACCTTGAAAACGAAATCTATCACGAAAATGCAATATTCGGCTTTTATTTGTCACAATGTGTGTTATGTAGTCATCGGCTAACAATCGTCCTCGATAAATACTTACCGTACCGTTAAATACCGTAAACAACAGACGTGTAGTGGTAGCCGGTGGTAAGCGAAAAGCATAGGCGTCACAAGTGCGTTACCATCTTTTGGGGGTATGAAAAGGGGGGAGGGGAATGGGGAAGGTATCCTCACTCACTCGATAGAACACAGTGCAAGCGCTGTTTCACACAGGCTTATTGTGAGGCCGTGGTATCACTCCGGTCGAGCTTTTAAGCTTTTGTAACATTAGCATAGATTTCGGCAAGCCGTCATCATTTTGGTTAATATATTAAAGTTATTATCGAATGGAAATGCTGCATGTTGACAACCATTATTATGCACTATTATTTCTGTCGATAATGGTACGGTAATATTAAACAAAAATTTATATCCACCACTAACTAAAGCACATTGGGTTTTATGCAACATTTTGTAGGTATGGCCGATGAAACAGAGATAGCCCGCATCCCTAGCACATTCATGGTCGCTTGCGACACAACCAAATGCCAAAATAAGGTCAGAGGTAATAATTGTTAGATGTTAAACGCCCGTAGTATTGATTTATGCAGGAATCCTGCGATGGGATGGTTCTGACTATTGTTTGCAATCAAATCTTTTACATTACAAATACTATATAACAATAACTTTACTCTCCACGTCTGTTTCCAAACTAGATAGATCCTGTTTCTGGTAATCAATCGGCTAATACAAATAATTCTTCTAAATACATTCATTATTACATAATAATATTTACTTAAATTTGTACATTATTTGGTCATTATTTTGTTCAGCACTTAAATGTTAACAATATTAATAATGTACTATAAATTTTGTTAAATTCCATTACATTCTACATTAGTACTATAGATAAATTACACCCAGACAAAGACTCACAGTATTTGTCCAAGTTGTCAATCGAAGCCACGACCAGTGACTCGGCAAACATCATCACTAACCACTGAACAACCAGGCGATTTATGCTCCTGATTCTTTAGTGAGGATATACAAAAATACTTCATTTTACAACTACAGTGCAGTGCAGAACTTACGCCTACAAGGTGGACAAATGACCTTATAAAGGTTGCTGGTCGACGGTAGCCCGGTGTCGGCCGCTACCAACCGGTTTTCCTAGAAGTCAAGGAATCAATTAAAAAAAGACAATTATTTCCTACCCTTTCCGTACTTACAAAACATAATGTAACCTCTCTGTAACGATATGGTATACAAGAGTATTATGTGTTAATAGAGGGTTGCAAACTATATCATATTCAAAAAAGTAGTTGTAATGATTAGTTTGGAAACTTTTAAAGAGATCATTATAATATTTTAGTAATAAAAACAAATCTTTGAAATATAAAACAAAAGAAGAAACGAAATATTCGTTTCGGCCAGTTTCATCACTTCCTGTTAAAGTTTCAGGTAGTAATCTTCCATTAAATAGATAAAAGTTATAGATAAATATATATGTACGTATACCGACACATATTTCTCTATCCAAAACCTCTGAAACCGAAATCTGTAGTTGTTTGACAGATAACTTTTTATTAACAGATTAACTATGAAAATTTGAAAGAAAACTTACACCTCTAGCTCTGACATGATCAATAACTGCATATATCACTTATAGGCAAGATAATTCGTGTCTTTCCTCAAGTACCAGATTTTTTGTTGTTCGAAAGACCACATATTAATATTTTGCAAATGTGATATGCAAAACGTTTCTACACCATTACACATAGTATACGTAGTTATGGTATGTAGGAGGCAGTCGGTTAAACGTGGCCGCGGCGAGGCAATGGGTCAGTGAGTCACGACGCTTCCTACAGGAAAGGCCAAACGTCACATAGCCTTTACAGAGCTGGTAATACACATGTTTGCTTACCGCTAAAATTGATAATACCATAACCGAGCGATTTTAAAACAACAAGATTGAAAAAAGTCATTGGATGAATTTCCGTAAATTTAATTTCATTTCGTTTGAATGTGATTTTTCGAGACTCAGGGAATTATAATTTGATTTATTTTGTATCTTATCAACTATATTGTTGTCTGCCTTGGGTCTTAAAAATCTCGTAGAACCTAAAATTATGTACAATCAAAAGTTTTCAGAAGGAAACCTCATTCTAGACTTTACATTTTAAAATATATTCACGTTCATTATAAGCTTGATCGTAAGTTTTTTTTCATTCTTCATATCGCCTTCACTATAAGAATGTGTATTTTTTTCTTTCAATCTATAATTGATGTTAATGTTCGGTACTGTAATTTGAATTTTCTCACTAAATATTCCAAAACTTCTTTAATTCTCTTTTTCATCAGCCTAAATATGAAAAATGCCAAATTATTATTATTTTATCAATAAAGATATATTAAACTTAACTTTCATTTATTGAAACGGAAACGAAAAATCGACTGTTAAAGCTTTTTTGCATTAAAAAGTTTTCTAACACTATAAAAATGTGTTGTAGACAGTTAAAAGATTAAATATAGTAAAGAAGTAAAGACTATATAGAATAGCAAAGGTTCTCAAAGGAATTGGACACATTTTAAAACACCAGAATAAAACACATCTACGGATTCAACCAGCCTCAATAAATCATACAGCTCTAGGTAAAGCTAACATAATGACCGTCCTCGCAAATGGAAACCAACTAACTAAAACTAAACCGATGATACTCAACAGATTTACACTTATTAAGACGAAAGACCACGGTAATATAACCTACAATTTAACTTAGTTGAGAAATGCAGTCAATACAATCTTTATCGCGGCACACATAGAACACATATTCACTAAACTAATGAACATTATTAGTTGAGAAAGATCCTCCGGTCGGCAGTCCACGCGCTGTCCGCACGTTCATTGAGCTCTTCCCATGACATTACCCGGAGACCCTAGTCAGAATTTACACATATTTTAATATCACGCAGTTTAATTTCAACCTTACTAAGGTATGTTTAGGATGAATTTTGTATAATGTATTCTGGAGTATAAAATCTTTAGTAACGGAGCATTAAATAGCGCATCTGAGGCACCGATGCCCCTAGAGATGGACCTCGCGTTTTATTTCCACCAAGGAAGACACGACTTTAGTACGATGCATGGGGGAAAATATGGCCCCAAGTCCGTTCAACCGTATTTCACAGGGGTCACAGTGGGTCACCTGCGCGGACATTATTAAACTGTTACTCGTAGAGAATCGTGAGACGTGACTTATGCAGATGTTTAAGTAGTAGTTTGACTGATAGTTTCACGTGTATGCAGTGGTCGTTTCGCATGTGAATCTTCCTTGCACGATCCGACGTTGAATTAGTGAGAAAGTTGTGTTTTGACCGTATTTGGTGGGTGTATATTTGTTGGTTGTGGTACCGAGTCGTATTTGCGATGTAAATGTGTGTGTTTCTGTGAATTACTAACCAGTTATCTATTAATGTAGTTGATAAACACGTGTTGACTGCCACAAATCGTCGAGCATGTGACTTGTTAAGTTTCATATGTTTTAGACCTCTCATCACTGAACCATCATTTCATGTAATTGGAAACATACTAATCTTATTAGAGAATTACACAAAATTGACTTGTGTAATCTATGAACCTTTACCTACTATTACTACTACTACTACCAATTAATATATATATATAATAAAGAAGTCAAAATTAAAAAAAAAACTACTTCTCAGTTCAAGCTGATTTTCGTGTTTTCAATTTCATGGTTAGGTTTCCTTGTTTCATTGTACATCTACCTTAATTGCCTGTTTCATAGGCACTCGTTATATAAATTCTGACGTCCAATTGAAGGAATGTAAATAAGTTTGGATCACACACTACGTTATCTAACAACAAAGACTTTATTTTCCGGGCCGAGTAAAAAGTTAGAAGTGATCCCGGCACGCTTGATGTATGAAGAATTCAATTTATACACTTTTTGCAACTAAACCAGGAAGCTAAAGTGTAACTGTAAAAGGCGAAATGTGGGAAAATTGGCGGGAACAATGGAGAGATGGTTGTTTTTTCGGATGGAAGAGCGCTAGTCGTACATAATTACGCGCGCAACTCATTTAGAGGCCGATATGAGAAGATATAGTTATACCATTACAGTTAAACTTAACTTGGTTGGTTGATTAACTTGGTTTAATTTGAAACTGCAATCGTCGCCGTACGTATAAAGACATATCAAACCTATTGTAACATACTAATTATTTATTAACTTCAATATTTTTTTTAATTTTTTTTTTTATTAAGCCCTTTATTTCCTTAATAAAAATTCAATTTCAATAAAATTCAAAAATTCAAAATTAAATTTACAATTACATTATGATTAAAATTTCTATTTGATTTAATACAGTACAATTTTTTTTTTTTTTTCATTTATTAAGGACCTCTCCTCTCTATAGAGTTTAGGCCTCCTCCATTTTTCTCCAAAGTGTTCTAACGGCCGCTTTATCGGTCCATTCCTTTCCCGCCACTTTATATATTTCATCCAGCCATCTCTCCGCCGGATTCAACTTCAATAATATCAAATGACATTGTACTAGAAAAACACGAAAAGGATCTTACAAGTTAAAAATATGTTCCTATTCAAATTGTTGGTTTAACCTCCTTGTATATTATATTTAGTTGTATATATATTTAGTGCCCATCCACAATCTTATTACGTCGCGTCGCTGCAACCGACGTAATAATAAAAGTGGGTAAAAAATAAAATCAAACCGATCAGGAACTCCTGTCATAAATGTGTGTAAAATCGTACATGCCTAATTAAAATAAACACGAGTTCATAAAATAATTTATCAAAGTAAAGCAATCAATTATTGGAAATAAAAGTAATAAAAATATTAACCACCGCTATGATTTGTTCTCAGTCTATAACCGTTCCATTATTTAGTATTTATTCTATTTAATTACAATACCTTGAATAAACTATGGAAATAAAGTGAATGATTTATTGATACTTAAACAAATATCGAATGTGAGTTTAATGCCGTGACATCGTTGCAATCACAAGACCAAGTGGTATATGGTAATCAACTGATGGTATTCCAACTTGAATTTACATGAATGATGTTTGTTTACAACACATGCGAGTACATAACAATATTCTCAGTAAAACACAGACACTTTTCTTATTATGTATTAAAAAAAACAGCGAAAAATTGAGATATGGGGATTGTAATAAGGTTGATTTATAATTATATTCAACAGTTATATGCAGTTTAGAAATGATATCGTTTGTTAAATAATCTACACTTGATTACTGCTCAGTCCAACTCCGTGTCCAATTTTAAAAATTCTGCAATCCGAATATAACGGAACCTTTATAAGTACTCACCATTCTCTGTCTATCAATTCTTCACAGCAAATTTATTCAAAGTGTCGACCAATAAATTTGAAATCATATGCAAATCTCTACTACTGTACAAACTTAGGTTCGCCATTTAGTATGAAACCTTCACGCGAGTTCAAATCGCACTATTACTATTCGCCGTAATACACATATGCTGCAGATAGGAAACTAGCTATATTTTAGTATCAATATATTTACATCATAGCTTAAACGGTTGATTAACAATCGGAGTTTAAAGATATGGTGCCATAACAGCTCTGTATAGTTTTTAACTAGGAAAAGCGCACAATGAGGAGCGCAAGAAACTAAGAAAGCGTTCATTACTGAGTGGACAGTTATTGTGTGGCGATCATCACACGGTGCTTTCCTCATTCCGTTCTGTTAAGTGACTTGTTAAGATAAAATTGCTTTGTTCACCCTTCTCTATAGATCGTCCTGCAACTGTTATCCCACAGATTGTAAGTACTGTATTCAGTTACAAGGTATTCTTGATTACTTCCTTTCTTAGGCACTACAAATGATTCATTTGCTATTTTTTATAGTATGTGTGAGCTAAGTCAAATCATTCCTTTTCTATTAATGCTAAATTGTATATTTTTTAAACTTATGAAGTACAAAAATTATTGTCACGCAATTTGGTACACCAATTGTTGATTTAAATACTACCACCCGTTGCAACTATGGACGGTTGCAATCGTTTTTTTTAGAAATATTTTAAATTAGTTTGTATTCGCTTCAAAAGCTTAAGAACTTCTGCACTGATTGAGCTCAATTTGGACTAAATATATAACCAGCTTCAAAGATTGGTGGTCTAGGGTTAAATCGGGTCGCCCCAAATGTTTGTATGATCTGCAAATATTTGTTATATGTCTAATGTGTACGTATTTACAAAAAAGTATATGTTTTAGTTGTCTAGTACCCGTAATACAAGCTCTGCTTAGTTTGGGACAAGATAGCATTATGTGCTATTAGATGTCCGAAAATATTTATTTATTAATTTTTATTTTACAAGCAACCCGCCCCGGCTTCGCACGGGCTTTTTACGGAAAATATAATATAGCCTATGTTACCCCGAAAAGATGTGCACTTCAATTATTTCCGATGTCGTTACTTAACAAATTATGTACGAAAACCTTCCTTAGGACACAGTCTTTTTACTGATAAAAATCGCATCAAAATCTGTGTAGTTGTTGCTTTTGAGTTATTTGCAAACAGATTATTTTTATTTTATTTATTTATTTCCACTTAAAAACAACCATAATTACAGGCGAAGCCCAATGCGGTAGTGTTATATAATCTATTTAATTATTTTAGAATCTTCTTATTACGATAATAAATGATTTTTAATGCTGTCATTGTGAATTCACTCAGTGAGCAATAAAATAAGTCTACCTCATCCGCAATTAAATTAAGTATGCGAATAAACAGATAGATGCGGCGTAAACTTTGTTTTATAATATACAGTGATATAAAATATATAATAAAGTAAAAAATCACGATTTTTAATATACATATATATATTTTAAGTTGGATCAATGCATTAATATAATGTATGTATTTTATATTGTGGACTTATTAGCCATTTAAATTATAATCAATCAATTTTTGTCTGAAACTAAATGATCACACTGTGGTCAAATTCTACCATAATCCATTTTTTTAAATTGTTTTTAGCTTTCTGCTCGTCTTCTCTATAGAAAGAAAGAAAGAATTGACCAAACATACTCTTCAAAAAGAAGTTCATGTGTTAATATAGATATCCCAATTAAAATAGTTGACGAAACCATAGCTTTCAAAAATCGTTCCGAAACATAGAATTCACGTTCATATATAACGTGAACTCTATATTATAATTGAATGTGTCCTATTTGGGAGTTTCAAAATTCAGTATATGATCTTTAATACCAAAACCAATATAGTTTTAGTCTGAATTCATATGAACCTTGCCATTATATTCGTCACCGCAATCCACATCCTTGACCAGACAGACATATTTATACCAAAGGTCAGAGATTAGTGTTCACCTCTATTTTACTCCACACCACAAAACTGACTATGGAAGTTGCACATAAGTGCATAATTTTGATTCCTTGAACTAGTTTTGGATTATATGGAGAGTTTTGAGGTTGCATAAGTAACAGTATGAATGTTTGTAAAAATAGTTACTGTTAGCAAATAATGCAGATTAACAAATAGCAGATTGAATAAATGTTAAATATTTTATATAATCTTTCATCCTCTGTATGTATCAAATGCATTGGACTTACTTTACTTACTACTTTTGCACTTATCTGTTGTTTCAGTTGATTTTAAGTTTACGAATATAAACTTTAAAGCTTGATAAATGAATTTAGAATTTGGATTTTAAATCTCATTATCGTCTTTCTAATTTTGTTCTAAATATGACTTAATGTAACCACTTCATCTTGCAAAGACAAGCATTCTGAGACAAATGTATTTTTCAGAGTTCGAGACAAGTGTTATACAAAAAGGATGCTCTGACTAATGTATATTAAATATTTTCTTAACCTTTAAAGTAAGTATAAGTGTATCCTTCTTCTGGCTTCGTTAAACCAGCACTGCCTTTCTCTATAGTATTACTGATGAAGATGGCAGGTTTTTGTTAAGTTCGTGATGGAAGCTAAAAACATAAATGAAAATTTGATGACCTCAAAAAAATAAATTTTGTGCCATCATTTTTTCAGGCTAGTGGTATTATTTCGAGTTTTTAATCAGAGCACGTTAATTTCCTGAAAAGCAAGCAAGCTAATATCAACATTTTAGATTATTTAAAACCCATTTCCTGACAACCAGTAGCAGACAGCATCCTTTGCGCAATGCCTATCACGCACATAAAATTGGATAATACCATAATACCTATTATAGTACATGCATACATTATGTGTTCGTGAATGTCAAGAGCCGGACGCGGACGAAGGTGGTCGATGTGCGGATGGAGTGGCGTGTGAAACTTTATAGAGATTTGTCTAAGAATTTGACATTTAACAAACCCGTCGTATAGTGAATTGACGTTCCGTTTCAAGGAATCAGGAAGAGAATATTTTATATCAATCTTGCATACGACTGTTTGTTATCTAATTTTAATAGGCTTATTTAAGAATTAGCGATGACAATTTGTTTGAAATTAAGTCAACACTGTCGTTTTTTAAATTTACGATATATATATACCGTGGGAGAGCTACACATCAGCATGAATGGGCCGGCTCGACCGGAGTGATGCCACGGCCTCACAGAAAACCGGTGTGAAAAAGCGCTTGCACTGTGTGTCACCGAGTGAGTGATGATACTGGAGGCCCATTTCTTAATCTATTAGTGACCTAAAAAGTAAAAGCAAACTCATTACTCTAATTAGTTATTATGATATGATGGATATTTAGTTGTATATAGTTAGTAACTACATCAACTTCAACTTGAAAAGGATTCCCAAAATTAGATAAGCATTATATTGCCTATTTAATTTTAGTAACAAAATTGTGAACTAACTGAAGTGTGTGTAGAAATGTAAAAGGCTTTTGAGAATGTAGAACACGGTAGCGCCTTGTCCGGCTACCGGATTGGTTATAATGCGAACAAGCCGCGGTAATTGGCCGCCGGCACACGAAACCTTAGCGAATTGACATTAATAAATAAATTCACCGTGTTGATGTGTTACTGCAAATGATTTAAATTAGCTGTAGGGACAGTGGTTTACGCAACAATTTGTGTTTTTTAATACATATGACCCAGCCAATGTGACTCTACTCTACCTGAGCAAAATAAGCAGAATCCAAGAGTAGTGATCACTATACTCATTGTAGATGCAGACAAACGAAAATTTACTGCCCAAGGCCTTGTAAGTGTCTGCTCTTTGCAGGAAACCTTCGTTCTTCAGTAGATGGTGATAGCTTCATTTTATACGAAACTTTTTAGGAACAACACAAATCTGTTTACAAGACCCAGGCAACTATAGACCAGTTTTGTTTATCAATAGTGGTAATTGTTTATTACTTCATCCAGAAATACATGCATCGGCGGACTTAATGCCTAAGGACCTATTGAGCGATGCAAAGATAACGTAAGGTAGGTTTTATATTAATATGAACCAATATTTTTTATTTACATAAGTATCTCTTTTGTTTTCATTAAAACTACCTATAATTTACCATGAAAACCAAAGTCATAGAATTAACTAATATTAAAAAATAAATAATAATATATGAAGAACTGACAGAAATTCTGATAAAGTTTCAACGATAATTTTCACACACGAAACAAAGCGCCTGCGTCCCACGTGTGCCACGCCTGTCAACTGTCATCTTAGATCTGACACAGAGCTGCAGGCTGTACATAATACGCTAGGAGTATTACCCACATGTTCGTGGAAGCTATTTGTACGAGTCATTAGCTAGTGATGCGCCGCTGATATTTAGTCGTCCGTCGCTTGCGACACGCCAGTGACACGACTGCGCGAGCGCCACGCCGCACCGCTATCAAAAGCTAACTGTAGTTAAATATTACTAACATATTTTCTTGCAGCATTTCTTGCTCTCCTATTGCGATTATCCTCTTAGAAACGTTTGATGTAAGTTACGAAAATACTTGTGTTATTAATTAAAAGGTATACAATATAGTTCCTAGAAAAATTATTTCTGATAGGCACGTTGCGCTAGTAACTAGTGTGCTTGCTTGCTGAGTCGTAGGTTCATTTCCAAAGCCATAGTTACGATCATTTGTTTTCTGTATGAACATTTTATATAATTGCACATTCAGTTGTATGTTTATAAGGGAGGGATGGAACTGCGGTTATTAAAACATCTGGACCCCTCCCAGCGACTTGCCCGTCATGGCGCGGGCACCATCTGCTGGTGAAAAAATCTCTTGTTAGGCAACGATCTTTAATTTGGCGTACAAACGCGCACGTCGACTCCTCGCGTCTGATCACTGAAGCGGATGGAGAGGAACAACCCCCCTGCCCTAGAACTGGTGTCGAGTAGAGGTCGTCCTCAGGAACTTTCTCCGCCGCCTTCTTCTGCGAAATAACTTGTGACCGCGGTAAAACATCTGTTGCTATGTGTGACGGCCGGTAGCGAGAGATCTCCTCCGATGACTGTGGTGATGGCCCGACGCAGCGTCGCCCAGATGGGGAAAACCCACAGCGTATGTTCAAATCCTCACTTTAATCGCTGTAGTGACAGGCGGGATTCAGTTCCCTCCTAACGAAGGAGTACAGGTACTTCCCAAAACAATCATGCCCGGACCGGACCTGCATCAGTCGGAAGGAAATTGTCCCGTGCTTCCGCTTGGCTTACTCGAGGATGACCGGCTGGTGAGAGCCTCCACAGCATCAAAGCCAGCACGTGGAGTCTCCAGCCGGGACGACAAGCACGCCATTATGGCACGACGAGCGGTTTCTATAAATATATCAGTACTACTTGAGTACGTTTTCGGACGGAGGGCGAAAGCCGCTCTCCGCCCGGAAGTAAGCAGTCCGCTGATAAACTGACCGAGTTGACCATGACGAAGCCCCCGGGGCTTGGACCACGACGGCACCCATAGAACAAAAATGCCTCCGGGTCGGGTCAGTACGGATCACCCGTAAGCCCAGCTCCTCTTGGAAGTTCGCTCCTGGGCTGTGACCAGGGTTGCCATCGGTGTAGCAACTTACGCCCAGCCCGGGAGGGAAACAACCTCGAAATACCCTCGTTCCGTAGGAGTGGAGGCGTCCGACAGATCGGGGTCCACCTCGAATTACCTAAAGTACTTAAACTAAGATGCAGGTTGCTACGCTGCTAGAGAATTGACGTAGAAAATGACTTATGAATTTATTTATTCGTCCTCATAAGTTATTGGATA
The DNA here is from genome assembly GCA_003709505.1 of Hyphantria cunea. NCBI lineage: Eukaryota > Metazoa > Arthropoda > Insecta > Lepidoptera > Erebidae > Hyphantria > Hyphantria cunea. Next base: position 3,932,400 of record PKRV01000322.1, read on the forward strand.
GAAATCATAGTCATGCTAAAAGCCGAAACACAGGTCAAATATAAGAAGTGATTTTATTGCTAGCTTGCTTCATTCATTTGATACTCTATAATCATACTATTATAAATCTCTACTGCGATATTCTAGAATCTATATCATCAAATTCTTCAAATTACTTTCGGCCAACATTAGCACGAGAAACTTTTTGTTCTTATCATTTCAGAAATATATTTACTAAAGTAATTTTAAGGAGTTATGGGTAATATTTATAAAATAATTTAGAGTACATAATCGCCAATTTTTTATAGACAAAATTCAATTTAACTTAGTTTCCCTTAATCCCTGTTAATAATGCCATCCACCGCGAGGGCCTCCGCGGGCGGCGAGTCGTGTGATCGTGCCCGCAGCCAGATTAAACTATTGCATTGCACCTCACCGACATTTTGGTCGCCATGGTAACCGAAAATACACGATTCCATCATTTCCCAATCAACCAAAATTCAACTATAACTTATTCTTGCATGGTTGATTTTTCCATAACAATGATGTTTACTAAATAAGGTTTCTTCGTGAGTTTATGAAATAGGCCGATGATGCAGGTCCTGTCGGCGTCATCACGAATCTAAGGTTACTTCAGCTAATTATATTTGAAGAGTGTGAGCTCGTTTTGCTCGTTAGTTGAACATAGTTTCATGATGAAATCTTAACCGATTTTGGCCACGGTGGCCACTCTCAATGGAGACCAACCAACTACGTCGGAGATATTAAAGTACACAAGTGTGTGCGCAAATATAAGTGCACTCTATGTGCCCTGACTCACAAGATCCAATGGGACGGCTACCCAACACAAATTAGGAGACGCGACTGCTTTACGAGCTCTCTGAAGTACGGGGCTTAAGATACTAACTACCAAACTTCGAGCTGTTATTGAGCCTTTAACTCACTTAAGAGAACAAGGTCTAACCTGATTTTAAAGTATTTCAACTTATTCATTATGACTCTATCTGATAAATTAAATAAATGTACTTTAGGAAGCTTAATTAAACTACCGAATTTAAAAAAGGTACTGCTTACGCATACGGTTATTAAATCAGAGTTAGTGAAATGAAGTAAATATAAAACAGACTTCTTCAATTCTAACTTTTTCCATCGTGACATTTCACAGTTTATTGAAAGTTTACCACCATCGTTATAATATTCAATAATTCTGGTGATTAGGCCAACGACGCGACTTTAGTACTCGGCGTGGAACATCAACCGAGAAAGCTCATAATTTAACTCTAACAAATATAGCGTGACTAATCACTATTGTTTTCTTTATTTTCGAAGTCTGTTTAAAAAATCATTGTATAATAGAAAAAAAAACACTTTACAAAATCTTATCAATATTAAGTGCAGATAATCAAAACACTTAAAATCGATACCATATTTCCAAATACCGAATTGCAAAAAGACGATCAACCTTTAAAAATTATTGGCAATATTGAATGGAGCACCCAATTATAGGTGCGAGAACAAAGGTGTACAGAGAGAGGGTACAATTGAAGATCATCTTAGTATTCTGCACTTTAGCGCCTGTAATTGAGCGTATTTTATTTATAAGTCGAAAATTGCACTCGCAAGCATTTCATCGACAATCGTGGATTGTATGCGAGCGGGTTAGGATGGTGTGTTCTTGCAATTATGGGTTTGTATAGAGTAGGTGACACCCTATTTTGATGGAAGTTAAATGATCATTCCAATGCTTGGAGTCCCGTCACCCAGTCCTAATACTGCCGGAGGAAATAAAAGGCCAGCAACGCACTCCCGGCTACTTAATTGCAAATGTCTTTTAACAGCCGTAGTTCTTTTCTATTAGCTGACGAGTCTGCCACTGTGCCCTAAAAAGGCGTACTTTCATATATATTGTTTTTAAAGATGATTCACACTATTCAGTTATTGTTGAATGTAAAAGAGTTATAACCTATTTATATATTGAGTATGTATCTGACCTTTATTGTAATGTAGTTTTGCGCTGATTCAAAACAGCTTGCATAATTTTAGTAAATCATAATTATTTTAGTTAATTAATTATTTTATTTTTAGTTATTGTAACTTTCGTGATAATTTTATAGTTATACCGTCCGTGTAGGGTACTAAATATTTGTATAAGATCAGCACTACTTCCAAATTTTCTTTCTCAAAAGCTGAGTTTTAAAGCTAAAATCTAATTCTAACTTTAAAAATGAAAAAAAATCTAATTCATTATTTGAATTAAGAGTACTAATTTATTGATATCCACTTTTTATATCATTCAATTATATCATACTTCTGCAAACAAACTCACATTTATGCTGCTCTCGGCACACTACACTCCCCTCTTACGTTTCCATTCGTGATCGAGCCCAGCTAATGTGTGTAGCCGGCGTAGTATGACCGCAATGAAGATAGCTATGGCAGTATTAATTCATTACTGTGGCATTACGAACATGCCGATACTCATTATCTTTGCTTCCTGCGTGCCCCTATACAACTAACACCTAGCGACTAAGTTCACACGAATCTTAGATACAATATATTAGTGAAGATTTAATTACGTTATTTGCACATTATGACGTTCAAAGCATTGAAATGCTCCGATGTACATAATAATAATAAATCGCTTTACTTCATAACTTAAAGATAGGTAGGTCAGTAGTGTAACTCGCGGTCTTACTGCCTGGTCTAATCGCCTGGGTAGCAGACATTGATGAAAGCGGACATACATACATGCATGAAGTTGTAAGTTCGATAAAAAATCTTAACTTAAAATAGGATTAACGCCAGCCTTTATGAATTTAAGAGCCGAGTTCATAGCAGAACTAATTACAGTTAGCAAAAAATTCATTTAAATTGTCTGTCAATTATATTAACTTTATAAACTATAGGTCAATTAAAATAAGACACAATTTCACTTTTTCCATCTTATTTTTTATTATTATTATTTTCTGTAAACTGGTTACAAATTTTATCAAAGATGGATCATAATATCGGTTGTTTCTCATTTTTTTTATGCTACAATCCGAATGTTTTCCATTGGTGTCGTATTTGCCGATTGACTTTGTACACCGATGTATACTTTATGTATTTTGCATGTATTAGTCTTAAGTAACGTGTAACAACTGTAGGTAAACCTGTAAATAAATAAATAAAAAAATAATGTGTAAATAAAATCATACCAGTAGCGACATGTATAATGCTAAAATTATAAACAACTACCATGTGGGTTACGTAATGATTTTTATTTTTATAGTAATTTCGTTTTTGATCGCTAGACATATGTATGTTTATGTTTCGAATTCATTTAGTTCAGTAACACGGTCGTATCTAAACCAGACTTTGATGGACGGTGTCGCGCTCAGACATAATACTGGCCATTTAAGGACGATCAACTACAACGTATGGCTACTTGGAACATAAGGCTATTTACACACTTTCCCTATGACAATGAATAACATTATCATCTGATTGTCGCCATCACTCCCTTTCTGTTCTTTTCCTAATAGGATATAGGATGTAAATTATATCTACTCATTGACACTCTTTCCATGTCCGCGTTCATTAATCCCTGCTACCCAGTCTTCCAGGCGGCCCTGCTGGCATCTGAGCTGCTTGAGTACCTGATCTGTTCTAGAGTCTGATGGACTGGAATGGTAGTAGGCCTCTCCTTGTCTAACTTCGCACTCTCTATTGAACATCCTAAGAACTGTTGTGTTCTCTAAAGTTTTCACAAAGTACTATTGACTTTGTGTTTTACATATTGCAAATAAAGTATTTACAAAGACATTATTTCTTTGGATAAAGAAAATTATATAATAGTATAATGTTGGACATGAAGCACTTCTTAGAAAGTTAGAGATTTTAGTCTGCTAAGATAATATACTTGTAATAAATTGTACCAAAATCATAAAATTTCAGAGTCCAACATTTCGATGAAGCAAATCAATTCCGCAACTGTTATTTCATGCACAACGCTCCTAAGTTCTATATAGTTAAATTAATATTTCACATTAAGCCGCAATCGCCAGTACTGCACATATTTATGGCGAGCGTTCCAGTCGTGATCTTCAGAGGAGAGTTTAAGTGCGAGCCATCATTGGATAGCCGATAAAGCTGGACTTTGCCTTAGAGATGTGCTTAGTACGAATCTTAAGCATAATAATTAACGCAACGTTATTTAAGGAATTGTTTATAATTAGAATTGAAAATGTAGACACGTTAGACGGTAATTAATTACCTTTCTTTCCTCCTTGAATTAGTTACGAAAAACTAAACCTTCGTTTCGTGACTCAACCTTAAAACATTTTTTTCTCGCTTTTGTAAAATTTTCTATTAATACTCAGCTCCTATTATTCGTAGTGTGATGTTAGATATGGAATATCCTTCCTCTATAAATGACCTATCTAACAAAAAAAGAATTAGCGATTCAGTCCAGTTGTTCACGCTTGATGACATGACCAATTGAAATAGGGATTAATTTATATATGCATATATAGAAATAGATTCCTAATGACATACAGTAAACCTTCCACGTTAATATCTTGCAATCATATATTTTGCAATTTCGTATTTTTGATGTTGTTTAATTTCATTTTAAATTTAAATAAACATGTGTATCTACTTCAGTTGACTGAGAACAGTATCTAATAAATACTAAATAAATAAATAGTTATAAGAACATGATAATTTCCATCAATTTCTTAAGCAAATGAATCGGTCAAAATTATAACGTCTGATTGATTTATTGCCTACGAGATGACCCTGTGCGTGCATCGTGCGCCGGCGCTACACAGACACACGATAATTTTCAATAAACACGCCTCTATTAAATTACTCATCTTTGCTTAGAAGAGATTATCTAAGGGTATCAGTGTCAGGAGAAAGTGGAAAGGATGTGTGTAAATGTAATAACAATTATGCTTATGTAAATTATTATTAAATATTTACTTATCTATTGTATTAATGAGACTCTACAGAAAGATCAAACCATCCGGGAAATTGCACGGTTGCGAGAGCTAATAATTAAAGCTAATAGTTTGTACGCTTATAACGTGTTATCTCTAAGTTTAGATTTTTGCTTCTTTGTAAGATGTTTGGGTATAAATAAGAGATTATTCCATATTTTCTGATAGTTTCAGTTTATCAATATTTTTTATCGAATGGTAATACTCCACAACCTTCGAGAAAAATAATTGATCCACAAAACAAAGATATTTTCATCAAAATGAAGCTGAAACAAGACTGTACTGTAATAATTAGTCAAACGGCTTTAAACAAGACGAATGTTGCGCCGAGCGTGCGTCCACTCACGCGCAGAGCTCGCGCATGCTCGACCCCGCAACCCGCTCGTCGCAAAGCCAATTTGTTACTTACCGCATCTAGAACTTTCTAGCGATTTGGCAAGGACTTAATGCTGAGGTAATGTATGTAGATACTTGTGTTGGGAACACGTTTTCAGGTTAAACGTAAAAAGTTGTGGGAAATTAATGAATTTGAAGATGTTTTGTGAGTTTGAACGGAGAGATTTGAAATTGTATTCAAATTGACTCTTTCTAAAATAAAACGGATAAAAAATAAATGTATTTTTGGGTTTACTTTTAACTGTTATTTGTTTTGTAATATGAATAGGATATGAATATAATTAGAATTAGGAAACATCATGTAAACAATTAATTTATTAGTTAAAACAATAGAAATTTACCAATTTAAAGTGGGCAACAACGCAAAAAAAATTCTAGCGAATGTTATTAAATCCCTAAGAATCACTTATCCACCTCAATTTGAAAGAGAAATACCTGTAGAGATTCGACAGCTACGAAAACGTAAAAAATATGCGTGGTGAAAACAGAATTTTACCGTGAAAGACGCGCACGCTTCGGCATGAATAGGCAGGCTCGACCGGAGTGATACCACGGTCTCATAGAAAACCTCTCGCGAAAACGAATGTGAAACTCTTACTCCATAAAAAAATAAGTATTTTTATGAAGACTTCTAATTTTTTCAGATAATCTCCAATGCACACAAAGTGAAAACTAATGCACTCTGTAAAAAGTATTTTAGAATAGTAAAACGGATTGGAAAGAATTTACAATAGTTTTTCTTTGTTAATGACAAGACAACGCCCGTCAGATTGGCCAGCTTAAAACTGTAAAACACGTTTATAAAACAATAGAATTTAAAAAAAGTGTTTGGTAAGCGAACGGTCCAGCAAAATGAACAACGGAAATTAAACATACAAAAGTTATGATTTTCATGTAGAGGAAGTGATGAATCACTTCCTCTACATGAAAATTAAAGTAACACTATTGAAAGACAAAAAGCGATTGTGTCCGGCCCACACTTACAAGTTAATCACTAGCTAATAGATTCTGTTACGTAGGCGCTGCGTTTGTGCGAACAACGCATGGTGGCCCCTATTGTAGGCTTTACCGCGCCCATGACGAGTTCACAACTTCTAGTATGCCTACAATATAATCGGCTGTCCCAAAATATTATTAATAAACGGTATTGCATTGTCTAGTGTTTCTAAATTGCTACTAAGACAACTTAATGCAAAAGTAGTGTGTGTAATGTACATACTTCTAATAAAAGTTATATAGGCTATGTCCCCCAGGCCATTAGTACGAATTTGAATTGACATCTCAAACATCAAAATTGGTTTAGTAGTTTAAGGAGTATGGTGTAACCTTGGGCCTGTAGTCCTTAACGGTTGTTTTCAAAACCTATCTAAGCTGGTGATAATGATATTAACAGAATACCATTGGAGAAATTCGAACGTACGAACATTCTCTTCAGCATACGATCAAGAAGAAGATATAGAAGATATTATTATACAATATTAGTGGCAGTATAATTGTAAATACGGCAGATTATTCTATCGGACACTAGGGATAATTAAGTTGTCCCTCCTGCTATTTCACTTGTAACTTCCATTAAAAATAATAGTATTTCAAGGTATCCCTGAACTTAACAATTAAAGAAAGTGCATTATTTATTTCAGCTATCATTTTATATTCGTGTCACATCACTGCTTTACCTTTACCAGTGCACTGATAAAGGTTTAGACAGGCCTTTCACAGGCTTAGAAAGGACAGGCCTATGGACATAGGCCTCTGCTTAGAAGGGAGATTTTGGTTAAGGGTTGGTTTCAAGGTTTGTTTTTACTTTGTAGTAATGTTGTGCTGCGCAGTTTGTTCTCTTAAAGATTCTCTCTTTGTCAACCATAGGATGAGCAGGGTTGGTGACATTCCGTAGATTTAATTAGTCACCAAACGGATGCTACATTACAACTAACAAAATGACAAACTTATGCAATCAATGTAAATAATTACTAAATTAATAGTAATAAATATTTCGGACATCTAACACACAACGACTTCTAGTCCCAAACTAAGCAGAGTTTGTAATACGGGTACTAGACAAATGAAATAAATACATATATACTTTATTTGTAAATACCGACATAAACAAACAAACAAAACAACAACCCATAATGTCCCACTGCTGGGCTCGGGTCTCCTCTCAGGAGAGGGTTAAGGCCATACGTCCCCACGCTGGCCAAGTGCGGGTTGGGGACTGGCAAGAATACGTTGTGGCTACGTAAATCTTGCCGTTGGATGTTTTTAAGCCGCCCGAAGGCCTCCAACTAAGCTTCACGACTATTATCGTATGATAAGAACCGGAACCGACTGCTTAACGTGACCTCCGAATCACGGAGACGCTCATGGTAACCTACCTATCATACATAGAATATACCTACATATCATACATAGAAAACACTCAAACTCCGAAACAAACATTTGTAGATCACACAAACATTTGATCCGATCCGGGATCGAACCTAAGACCTAAGATCTAGAACAGCAGTCGCATACGCTACTGCTGCGCCACCAAGGCAATCAATTATGAATCATCATCACAAAGATTTTGAGACACTACAATTTTTTTAAAATAAACTTATATTAATAGTATAACATCACTTTAGAAGCCTTCACCTTTATAAGTGTTGCATTATGCTATTATTTAAATGAACATTTTCAAAAACTATGATTATTTATTTATTAAAAAAAAACATTTTGACCTGACATTTTTATTGCGGTTACTAAACTGCGCCCACGCATTCATTGTTCTATTCGATCTAAGTATGAACCAATAAATTTCTCCATCAATATTTTTGATATTCAAAACAAATGTTTAAGACTAACGTTTTAAGGTATTAATTACTTTGAGTAAATTTTCAAAGTGGTAAGACGCGATGTACCTGCATTTTGAATTGATTTGCAAATGTTGTTATGAATCATAGTCATTGTAGGCCGCGATTCATAAATGTACCTTTTAGTAGATTTAATTGTTTTGTAATATATTACACAACTTGGAAACCATTATACTCAAGCCCATTTTAAAACGTCTTATATTTTGTACGTTAATTAACAACTCATGTATTCTCGACTTACCACCATTCTATCACAAAACAACTTACTCAAGAAAACTACAAGAAACTGAGATAATACAATCACCAACATAAAACATACAAAACAGTTTTATCGGACTTTAGATTCTCTAAATCTGTTAGCTCGTCTCAGTACAGTTAGCCACAATAACGAGCGTTTAAATGCTATCGTTTTCACAGACGCTGATCAAGTAAACTCTTCTAAATACTTGGTGAATATGCCACGCACGCATGCATACGGTATGCGCGATATTGAAACAAAAAGTGTATGTGAACTAGTTTTTTCGGTCGATTAAGTACGGATTGACAGTCCGACTTAGCTTGGATCAAATGGCGGTAATTTTCTTCATGGTAATCATTTGTTTAATCGTAGTGATCCGATAGAGAACTAATCACCGTGGGAGAGCCACGCTTCGGCACGAATGGGCCGGTTCGACCGGAGTGATACCACGGCCTCACAGAAAACCGGTGTGAAACAGCGCTTACACTGTCTTTCATCGAGTGAGTGAGGATACCGGAGGCCCATACCCCAATCCAACGCCCCCTATCCCCCTCACCATCCCCTTTCCCCCCAGGCCGCCATAGTGTGGGTCACCATGCTGCATTGTTCTTTTTCGCATTGAGGATGGTGACCACCACTCTTGGATTCTGCTCATGCTTTCCATCACGCAGGGCAGAGTCATTTTGGCAGCTTAAATATAAAAAAAAAAAAAAAAAAAGGTCATGGACTACTATAACCACCGAATTAGCAAGCTGAAGTGATAAGGGGTAGACCATAATATCGTAGAACCGACAATCGTTGGGATATAATAGTTCTAGAGTGAAGGCCGCATCTCAGCAAACAAATTGTAGGCACAGGCTAGGTGGATTTACACAAGATGCTACCAGGAACTGGATGAGAAAAGTCCGAAATCGCCCGGCAATGACCAGCAAAAAGATGATAATTAAGCATTTACTTGATAAATTTTCAAATACAATATAATGTAAAAAAAATATGTGCACTCATAGCCCAGTTGCCCTCGGTGATTAGAAACAATCATCGAGGGTAAGCAACGATGGCGCGGTCAGTACCTGGATGGGTGACCGCTGGTGGCATGTTACCATGAGCGTCTCCGTGATTCGGAGGTCACGTTAAGCAGTCGGTCCCGGTTGTTATCATACGATAACAGTCGTGAAGCTTAGTTAGAGGCCTTCGGGCGGCTTAAAAAACATCCAACGGCAAGATTTACGTAGCCACAACGTATTCTTGCCAGTCCCCAACCCGCACTTGGCCAGCGTGGGGACGTATGGCCTTAACCCTCTCCTGAGAGGAGACCCGAGCCCAGCAGTGGGACATTATGGGTTGTTGTTGTAAAAAAAATAATATTATAATACTCCATTAAGACAAGTATGAAAATTGATTAGAGTTGTGTGAAAAATATTATCTGAACCTGGAACCTAATTTTGATTTGATTTGAAAAACCAATGGAGACAATCTTTACGTCAGGTGTTTATGTCTGTCAGGGACTCAAACCCATTGTGTGTAACCTTTTAAGTGTGGTAGCGTGTTATTTCAAATTTAAAGTTTAAGTTTAGATAAAGAGAACATTCTGTTTTTTTGACTGCCTCTGTGGCGTAGTGGTAGCGAATGCGACTGCTATGCAAGAGGTCTCGGGTTCGATTCCTGAGTCGGACCAAATGTTTGTATGATCTGCAAATATTTGTTTCGGAGTTTGGGTGTTTTCTATATATAATATGTATGTATTTACAAAAAAAAAAGTATTAAGTATTACTATCAGTTGTCTAGTACCCATAGTACAAGCTATGCTTAGTTTGGGACTAGATGGCGTTGTGTGTTAAAATGTCTGAACATATTTATTTATTTTATTTATAGACTTTAAATTTAAAATCCTTAAATATTGTAGTATAAAGGCCATTTTAACCACTTGAAAATGTAGATTTGGGCTTAACAAACATGCTAGACAAACATATTTCAGATAAACATGTAAATATTAGCCGTTTTTATTTGTTTAATAGTCTAACATAACGATCTGAAACTTTATCAGTAACTCTTGAAGCAACAAAATGTAAAGTTTCTGTATTCGTGTGTATATATATATCCATATTCATTTGTGTATGTGTGTAATTTTATATGTAAATTGATGTTCTCTCAGTTCTTTGAATGTACTGAATAAAATAATAACCTTTGACTTCCACCACGCTGTACCTGCCTTACAAAATTTCTACATCACCTAAAGGCTGGCTGGTAGTAAGCCTGCCGATATACAAAAACGTGTTGTGTTAAAAAAGTTTTAAAATAATATAATCGTAACTAAAAATGAATCTGTACAAAAAAAGTTTACCTAACGTAATAAATATACATTGTTTTTGCTTTAAACAAATTTATTTTTACATCAATAAGTAAACATAAACAGAAAGGAAGAATATTCCGTCAGACTGTCTCAGGTTTAAGATAGCGATGACCATCGGCTCCGGCATCAGTGACCCCAAGACGGTCATTTATAAACACGACCATGGGAACTGGCTGATAACGCATCGCACGTACCACCACGATTAGAATATACAGTTTGCTCGCAATTACGTTAATTTACTACTTACCACAAACAGCCAATCACTATTGAAAAGATTAGAAAACATTGCTATTTAATAGGCTTTTAGACTTTTCGGTATTAAACACAGATTTTATAACATTTGATTCACGTTTTACTTATTTTGAAACATATATTTTCAGATTTTTCTTATTGTGTACTTCCTTGAGATATTATTAGAATAAATTTTGTTATGATATCTTGATTGTTTTCAAAATTAAAGTATATGGAATTAACGCGTCATTAATTAGTGTAAGACAGTAAGGTTCGCATATAAAAAATAAATGCAATTAATACATATCTTAAAAGTTTGTAAGCTTATTATTTTTCAATAGTTTATTAACAAGTACATTAACTACGGGCTTAGTGCGAAACCCTGCTACACGTTATTATTTACAAAAATGAGTCTAAAATTTTTGAGGACTGTCTAAGGTCTTTATGTTAGTATAACTAATATAAAATAAAAACTTTTCACAGCATCTTATTAATCATCTAACTTTTTTTAACAATTGCATCAAAATTTATGATTTCACTTCAAGTGCTTAATTTAGTAATCAATTGGTAAATTTTCAATACATATTAAAAGCGATTTACCAACTGATTACTAAATTAATCCGCTTTTATGAACTACACTTACTTAACATTTAAGACAGTTACATATCTTTATTAGTGAAAATTAAAGTTTATAAAAACTCAATATTTTCTAAAATGTAACTCAAAACAACAATTAGACTGCACTTAGCTGCTTTTCGCAGTAAGCCCTCGTATTATCCTTATACTAAAGTAGTCGTAGTAAAAATTGACAAGCACATGCGCTCGCGCATGTCACGTGTTATCGCGTGCATCGCGACGTGTGCGCGAGTGAGACGCAGATAGCATCGGTTCTCATGCTCCGTAGAACAAACGCGCTACTTCCGAGCATCCTTGTAAAAGATTTGTGTGAACTGTTAAGTAACAAAAAGACAAATTAGTCTCTTCAAATTACTTACTATTATAAATGTTTCAAACAACCTACTTCATTTAGTATTAAAGTATCTATGTATCCAATCTCATTTAGAAACAGGGCAACAGTTATATCAACTCAACTGCTACTTATTCTCACATGATATCTCTCTTTTAGGATCAGTGTAGCCAAAGGATAAAGTATAAATCAGAAGTGAATCTAGAGAGCAGTTCAATTGAAACCCTAACTGGTCAACTTCTTTGGGTATTGTTGTAATGGAAAAATAATTATAATACGCACTAACGAACTGACGAATTCCAAAAATAAGTGACGTTTTTTCTTTGTTTAAAAATACAAGTCCCGCAGTAGGAATACTCTAGTGTGTTGGGGACTTTACAAACACACATGAAACGAATATAAAAATCACGCAGCCTCAGAATAACAATGTATGCATCATAATTATAAAGTATTGCCCTATGTATTAAATGAAAATTGCTTAAATCATCATCCTATCCATGCAGTAACACAAGTCCCAAAGCAAAAATATAGAACATCAGCAGAAACCGTCAATTGTTTAGGCGCATTCAAAACTAGGTAGGTTCTGTAAACTAGGTAGATTCTGTGTGACAAGGTATTGTAATACGTATTAAGTTGTTGGAGCCACGTCGCCGCCGTCGCAATGACGGACACACAATTAGCTTTCACGATGTCAACCCACATCTTGGTTAACGTGACAATACACTGCGGTTAAATTTGCACGACGTAATGCAAAAGCAGAGATGATTTTATGATTGGTAGTAACGAGAAGTCATAGGGTAACAACAAACTTTATATAGTACCATAAATGTAAATAGTAAATTTTCATGTTACTCAAACACCAGACGTGGTATTGAAACATGTGAATAAGATAAAATTGATTACTTGTATTCGACTCATTTACAAGTTTCATTGCTGTTGCAACGTACATTATACATGTAATTGAATTAAAAATAGCTAATTCTGAATTTGGTTGCATATAAACTGATTACATTTTGATCTTACCGGCAAATCAAAAGAAAGGCCGTTAATAAATATTCCTAACTAGCTCCGCGAACGGGTTAAGTAAGATTGGTACTACGAAGATTTCATTAGATTATTTAATTAGTTTTTATTTGATTATTTAATTAGAATTATTTATCAGACTATTCCATAGAAAGAAAAGCGAAAGTTTATGAAATTAGAAAGAAAATAATGTTGAAAACAACATTGTATTTCGTTTGCTAAGCAAATGCTCTGAAACTTCTGAATGCAACACTCACCAAATTCATGAATCTAGTTTTAAATCTCCATTTTCTCAAATTAACTACACATAAATAAGCTTCCCGAAAACTGCATCTATATATGTAAAATAAATAAATTAACGCTGAGGCTTTTGACTTACGACATAAAGAAGATATTATTCTTTGTTCCTTTTCCTAGACCACGACAAAATAATTACCTTTTTATTATATTCACAACAAGATGTTGCCCACGACTTTACATCCACAAAGACATTAGAGACAGTTGATGCGTTCACAAGCCTCATCAGAGGTCATAGATAGTACAAATTACTGAAAGATTCCGTTTAACGACCCGTTTCTTAGTCATTAAAAAATTTAGTTTTAAAAATTTAAAAGACATGCTTTTTCATGATACAACATACATTCAAACAGTAATAAAGGCGTAAATAAATGCATATATATTATTATGCATGCATATTTGTCATAAATGAGTCAGTACATAATGCTCATACATATTAATTATGAAGGTGTTTACAGATTGCTCAATAAACACGTCTAATGGATATAATATTTTTTGGTCTCCAGTATTGATAATGATATAAAAAGCAACGAATTAACTAGTAGTAAAAAAAAATATTGAATTGAGAATTGATATAGATTGAGATACAGATGTATTGACTGTCTCGGTGGCTTCGATTTTCAGGTCGGACCCAATGTTTGTATGATCTGCAAATATTCGTTTCGGAGTTCGGAAAATATTATATCTGTTATATCAGATGTCTAGTACAAGCTCTACTTAGTTTGAAATCAAATTATTATCATACGTCTTAATTGGTTGTAATGTTAATACACAAAGCGTTTGATAAAAAAAGAAAAGACAATACATCTGTCATTGTACTTTCAAATTTCCGTCCCTTTTATAGGGAAAACTTCGATCTCTCACTCGAGACTCAAGAAATTCTATAATAATATTGCAGTATATAATTCATATCTAATATCCTATAAAACAAATACGATATAAATATTACTAATTATATTACAATAGAATAAAAGCAGACCTGTATTACAACAATAAGGCGCCAATTATATTTTTAATTTACCTGTAAAGATCCAATGTTCCCACTTACTGTCTACTGAACAAGTATGTTCAGACCAGTGACACCCTAAATTCCTGGGTTTGTAAGCCCAAGAATCTAGTGTCTCACTTACATGTTAAAATGTTATAGCTATATATACTCATGTACTAAAGGTATGTTTGTTTGATTGAACGCGCTAATCTCAACTACTGGTCCAATTTGAAAAATAATCGACGACAAAAAATTACGTCTTTTCAGATTAGTTCACTATAACTTTATTTATTTTATTGTAATTTTAGCATCGATCGGTCGGTGTATTTTTTTTTATTAATGAAATAAAAATGAAACTCAACTAGATTGATTTATTGCCCTCGAAACCCTTTTCATTCTAGGTTTAATGAAAATCGTTGGAACCATTTCCCAGATTCAGATTGTATACATACAAAAATTGCTCATTTAAAGGTATTGGATACATAGATGTGATGAAATGTAAGTAAACATTGGTACGCACTGAGTTGAATACATTTTTGCAATTTTCAGTGATAGTAGCCACTTCGAAACCGACTGTAAGATAATAAGTGTTAAGTATTTATAAGACAAAAAATATACAAAGATTCTAAGGAGAATAAATAATTTCCACTTCATCTCATATGAGTATCCTTGTTTGTTTGCTAAGAAATCAGTTTCATTACCCATCCCAATATTCTCTATTTTTACTTCAACAATAGGATCGGTTGACAAACAAGCTTGTCACACAATTGACACAAATCTACATGACAATGTAACATAACATTGACCTCAGTCCCATGTTGACCTTTAATCCCGCACACGGCTGACCTATCCAGCCTTTACGACGTGTGTTCACTGGCGACCTTAAATATCTAGTTCCAGACATAGAATAAATTTATTCAGTACATTTTATTTTCCAACTGCTGTATTATGTGTTACTCACCTATGCCAAAGTTTAAGCTATGCCATCATTTTGCTTTGAATATTGCATGATTGTAGAAGTGTCGTCTTATATTAGATGGCTATTTATATTAGGCTATGTACCTTTTGTTTGAAAATACACATATGTGTGAGTTATGGGTCTTGGTTGACCCTTGGCCTGAGATTGTATTTTGTTTATTGTTCATTAATTATGAGTCATATCACGGTAATGCTGGTTCTTCTTCAGAGGGGCTTTGTGTGCAAAGTGCATTTGAACACGATTTATTCAATCTAGATAACACAAAATTTAAGGGTTTAAGTCACGTTACGAATCTCGGTTATTTTTTTAACTGACTTAATCGAGTAATCATACGCTAAGAATGCCTTATATCATTTTGGAAAAAAGCTGATTATCTTATACTGCTGAACCGATATTTACCAGTCATACCTCAGAATGAAAAAAACCGCATCGAAATCGGTCCAACTGTTTGAGAGCTTCTATGCCACTGACAGAACCACACACAGAGAGATATCGACGTAAAATTTATAACACTTTTTGCGTTGAGGGTTAAAAAATACCTTATGCTTGTTCTAAATACAATAGTGAATACAAAACAGATAGTAATATTTATACTTCAAATTGTCTAATCATTAAATATCACAAAATCACCTCCTTGAACGTTTTCTACAACAGTATTAAACCTAACAGTACCAATAAAATGCTGTTTACAATGGAAAGTGACAAACTTCCTTACCTTTTACGACACCAGCCTTCAATCACATTGGTGAAGTTGCTAGTAAACATTTAAAATGTCCCTTACATAGAATGAGTTAAATAAAATATTAGGAAATCATCGAGAAAGTTCGATTAAAATTACGTTTTCTATTTTTTGTTTGGAAACAACTAAATATACAGTGAATGTCAGAGATTGGTGGTTTACGCGTACAAACTAGACGAAACATGCTAGTTTA
Organism: Hyphantria cunea; assembly: GCA_003709505.1. Taxonomy (NCBI): domain Eukaryota; kingdom Metazoa; phylum Arthropoda; class Insecta; order Lepidoptera; family Erebidae; genus Hyphantria; species Hyphantria cunea. The sequence goes on from PKRV01000322.1 coordinate 3,948,614, forward strand.
ACCTGGGTAAATTTAAGACACTGATGATGATGAAACACTCTTAGCCGATTTCGGCCTCGGCTGCCAGTCTCAACGGGGACTAACCAAGTGTATGCGCAAAAACACACGTGCATTCTCTGTTTCCTTACCTCACAATCCGATAAGACTGCAGGTCGTAGAGGCGCAGGACCGATGGCCTTACATGCTCTCCGAAGCATCCGTGCTTCTCTGGTTAAGACACAAACTTCCGAACCCCGGGTTCTTATTAAAAATTATTTCATCAGAAAAAAATCAATAACACCTTATTGCCTGATCTGGGAATCCAATCCAATATCATAGGCAGGTCCCCATCAGGGTCGATATCATGAACTGTTACCCGACTGTTACGAGTACGTAAGCATAGTAAAATAACGAGCTGTGACGCTAATACGAGTCACAGTATGTACGAAAAAAAAAATATCATAGGCAGTCGCACACACTAACCACTACACCAACGAGGTCGTTAGATACCACGATTCACCATCATTTTTGATAGATCTACCTATAAACTTCACTGTATTTCTGTCAAATAAACTTCAGAAACTATACAGAAAGTATGGCAGTAAATTCTTTACGAAGATATTGAAACTGCAGGATAGAATTTATGATTTTAAAAATTGTTATTATTCATATTTTCTATTAAGGCTAAAATCTTAATAAACTAGCTAAATCTTGTTCAATTCTTATTTTAATCTAGTATTATTCTGATTATTGAATTAAAATATCAATAACAGAACAAAACCTTTAAAGCATTTCTTTCCACTGGGACAAGTTATAAAAATAAGAAAACTGGTAGCGGTCTCGTGGCAAAACCGCTTATTTCAATAAATCATAAGTCAAAAGGCAATTCCTCAATCCGTTTCCTTATTCCGTCCCATCTAGGGAGAGCAATAATATTATTATATTACGATAATAGGGGAATAATAATCGGCTGGTGACCGCAGCACGCAGAATAATAAGCATTCACCTTGCACACAATAGCGGGTTGAAAATATATTATATCATTGTTAGGGAAATTGCACTATAAGGTTAACTTTAGTTTAAAATGATGAGAAAGATAGATGTAAAAAGATTATCGACTTAGTTTTATAGATCAGCAAGTTATAATTAGAAAGAGCAACGCATATAGCACCCAATCAAACTAAAAAGTGCAACAAAGGGCGTGAACCAACAATGCGTACAGGCGATGGCGATGAATTCATAAAGAGCGCTGATTGACTGTGGGTACAGATGGATTGAAAGTTATTGAGGTAAACCAATGTTTATAACTTTATTGTCAATCTTAGTACCCGTAACACAATATTTTATATATCAACAACCCATAACGTCCCACTGCTGGGCTCGGGTCTCCTCTCAGGAGAGGGTTAAGGCCATACGTCCCCACGCTGGCCAAGTGCGGGTTGGGGACTGGCAAGGCAACGTTGTGGCTACGTAATCTTGCCGTCGGATGTTTTCAAGCCGCCCAAAGGCCTCCAACTAAGCTTCACGACTGTTATCGTATGATAACAACCAGGACCGACTGCTTAACGTGACCTCCGAATCACGGAGACGCTCATGGTAACATGACCGCGCCGTCGTTGCTTACCCTCGGTGATTGTTTCTAAACACCGAGTGCAACTCTGCTATGAGAGACCTCTAGCATATTTTATGGCAAGCTTTATCTCCTAACTGTTACTTTACCAAGTTCAGCCATACACATGGTGCTACTTCCCAAAAATTTTTAAACGGTGCAAATGTTTATGTATGAAGGTGTCAAAATACTCCGTTGGACGCAAATTGCGGAGGCCCTCTATGGGCATCTATTTGAATAGCTTTTGGCTCCAATACAATGGCCCACCGCCCATGACCGCTAATGTTCTGGATCAGATAGTTCCTACTCTGATAGCCTTCTATGAAGATTTATTGCAAAACTATTGTGTATTGAATTTTAATGGTGCTAAGACCATAGTCCTTTACAACCATATTTGCAGAAAGATTCTCTTGTTACTGAGATATTATTCGTAACCATGAGAACATTGAAAGGTCAACAGTTTCGTGAGACTAGTTTTAAAATGAATCGGTTCTGATCCTGTTTGAAAATTTGTGCTATTAACCATATCTACAAAATTATTTCTTATATAAGTCTGAAATGTCAGCTGGTAAATCGAAATATTGAAATCATTTTGTGTTACACGTCGCCAGATGACGCACGAGCAGGTCACTTGCCCAGTTGATTAGGATATTTTGTTGTTGGTGGGTGCTTACAAACAGTTAAACTATTGTCAAATCTTTAAAACGTACTGAATCTAACATACCAACTTACATACAAACATTAGAAGGGAAAATAGTCTTGACAATACTGTAAAACCTTCTAAATTAAGTATGAACATTTAAGTCAACGATATTCATTTCTTATTCCTCTTAGTTAGGGTAACTCCTCATCACCAAACAGTGATTCGAATTTTTTGGATTGTTTAGCCATAATAAATATGTTCAGCTTTAAATTTAAAGTCTATAAATAAAATAAATAAATATGTTCAGACATTTTAACACACAACGCCATCTAGTCCCAAATTAAGCAGAGCTTGTACTATGGGTACTAGATAACTGATATTAATACTTATATACTTTTTTTTTTGTAAATACATACATATTATAAATATAAAACACCCAAACTCCGAAACATATATTTGCAGATCATACAAATATTTGGTCCGACTCAGGAATCGAACCCGAGTCCTCTTGCACAGCAGTCGCATTCGCTACCACTGCGCCTAGAGACAGTCGATTGTGAGAGCTTAATCTTTCGAGATGCTGTTGGTGATATTTTAATAATATAACAGAGCATTATTAGCTTCCGAAATTTCCAGATATGTGACCCAGATTTATTGTTCTCAAGTACTTGTGTATAAACTGCAACCTATAGTACAAACATCTTTAACGACTGATACGTACAAGAGATCAAATGTAAAACAGTCTAGACTATTGCGTTTTTATATGAATAAAACCCAATTAATTACAATATACAATTCCATAACATTTAATGTTCCATACTTAACCGCAATAAATAACTAACAGTGCCTTCGGGTTACATCTCAATATGGTATGGAACTCTGTTCCAATCATAGGGAATGTTCCAAGCTCAGCACGAATAGCGATGTATAAGTGTGTCCCTAACATTTGAACCTCCTAATGAACTTGTAGACATTTCGATTTAAGTTATTTTCTTACGCAAATCTGGACATTTTGAGAATTATATTCCTCGTTACTACAAATACGTTTGTATACACTATTATACACAGTCAGTAGCCTACTGAGCTTCGGAAAATACATACATATATGTCTTATGAGCATTATCAGTCACTGTGGTCTTACTCATAGATGAAAATTAGTATAATATTTATATATATATTACTGTAGGTATGTATGTATAGTATTTAATGTATCGGATTAGTAGGTAATGTCTATGCATAAAATGTAGACGTTTCATGGGTTAAGATCAAATACAATAATTTAAGTCCAATCAAGGGTTGCCTGGAAGAAATTATAATAAGGCTGCTCTTTGTATAAAATTGTACTTTACAATAACTTTGAAAACCTTGCAGTACTAATAAAATGTTATCTATCTATACAATAACCCTAGTTAATAATAAAAATGCATTAGCAGAATTAAATTTTGATGAGAAAACACATTCGAAGAATACAAGCTTTACTTGAACTTGTACGATACAAATATTTATTCTATTCAAATATTTACAAAGTTTTAGTGTTAATCTAATACCCTTAAATAAGCAAACACATTTTAAATACACTAGTACTTGGATGACCGGTATTTTTTTTGGTAAATTTTCTAAATTTCATGAAATTCTCCCGTCAGAGAGCCACGCTTTGACATGCATGGGCCGGTTCGACCGGAGTGATACCACGGCCTCACAGAAAACTGATGTGAAACAGCGCTTGCGCTGTGTTTCACAGTGTGAGTATACAGGAGGCCCATATCCAACCCCTCCCCCCATCCCCCTCCACATCCCCCAAAGGTGGTAATCGCGTACAATCAGGTGATACGTCTGCTCATTTGCACCCTATTCCATAAAAAAAAAACATTAGAGCCGTTAGCAAGATTCTAGAATTGAAAGATTTAAAAGTATTAGATTAATAGATTTAGTAACTGTACTTTCAAGACTTGTCTAAAGTGGTTCTCTTATTTCTATCTTATGGTCGTTTATAAACGCATAGGCTTACTGTATAAATCTATGCATGTGTCATACCATTCATTAATTAACAACCATAATCGTTAAAAGCTAATTATAAAATATTCTGTGCTTTATTGAATGACATTGTAATTGCATTCCGTATACCAGCTTTTCCTTATTTTTCAGCTATTTATAGTTATTCGCAGATTCCTATCACATCGTTAACCGAGTCATTTGGTGAAGATACCACTATGCTGTTCACATAATTGCTATAGGTCAAGCGGCCAGCGCGCGCACAAATGTCACCATCCCAGCCGGATGGGACCGCATTATTCATGATGCTAGAATTTAGTCAAAGATTATATTTATGATTATTCATTGGTCCCAAAAAAAAATTCATTTATATAAGTACTTCTTTTACACTTATTTATTTTTATTTTTTATTTATGAAATAAGGAGCAAATGAGCAGACGTATCGCCTGGTACGCGATTTCCGCCGCCCATGGACACCCGCAACACCAGGCGATCCGTCCGGCGCTGCATTTGCCCTCTTTATTACAAAAAAGAAGCAAATTTTGACCATCAAGTCTTCTGAGAACTAAAGCAGAATATAATATCCTATTTTCAAGGAGAATGACAAGTAAAACTTTTTCGAGAATAATTTTTAACATGTTTTAATACAAGAGGTATTATTTTGTACGTGTAAATATTAGTATCGAAACTAAAGTGAATAGATTTCGTTTGCACGTTTTTTGAGATATCTATAGATAAGTTGAAATTAAAAAAATAATTGCAAAAAGTAGACTATAAGTTTTGAAGTAAAAATTTCAGAGATTGCCGGTGTGATTACACATACAGTGGCAACATAAACATATGACAAAAGATACATTAAGCTACAGAGTAACGTAGTGTACGAAGAAACTACCAATCCTGCGTCGCGCAATAGAAGTTCTCGCGCCGATTAACATATATACAACTTTCCAACATCAACCGTTGGCCTTGGCTCGCCAGACACGATCACTTCGGGTGTTTTCTATGTATATTAAGTATATATCTACAAAAATGTATATATGTATCTATATCAGTTGTCTAGTATCTAGTCGAGGGTTGGGGAGGGGATCGGGGAACAGGGCCTTTTNTCCAGGTTGTTGAGGAAGACCTCGAAGTCGCCGGGGAACAGGGCCTCCAGTATCCTCAATCACTCGGTGAAACACGGGTCAAGCGCTGTTACACATCGGTTTTCTGTAAGGCCGTGGTGGCCGTTAAATGATATAATCATTTGTATATTAAATTAAAATTAATCAATCAACAACCCATAATGTCCCACTGCTGGGCTGGGCTCGGGTCTCCTCTGAGCAGAGGTTTAAGGTCATACGTCCAAACGTTCTGAATGATAAATTAAAATAACAACCTATGAGTCGCATTTCATCACATAGCGCATCTACCACTTTGATCATCTAGTTCTAGTACAAAGAAGATTAGAGATCTGACACATCTCTTTTAAAAACTTAGTCATCAGACCAAAATCAGTAACTTTGTACAATCAAAATTTTGTTTTTGGTGTACAATGTACATATTTACTTATGTACCTATTAGATAGGAAGAGTTTTACTTTACGAGAACCATAAAACTAGTCCCACGAACATTTTTATATGATCTATTCATTTACAATTTCCAAATATCCATTGAATCAAACCCATCAATACGTTTAACTGTTCGGCGCGTAAAGCGGTGGATTGTGCAAGTCGCGGAGGCTTCTTCGCAAAGGTCGTGCGCTGACCGATAACGACTGCGGCCTTCTGCGGTTCGAATCAGCTGGCTTGCACCATGCTAAGGGTTACTATAGAAATAGGTCGTGGCGTGAACTTCGTACTTAGCTATTAATATGTACTTGTTTTAATAGTAGCTTGTGAGATGATGTGACAGTATAATGTGATTGGATTTACGAAAATAAAACATGACGACTTGATCACGATGACTTGTTTATCGTGGGAAAGCCACGCTTCGGCATTCATGGGCCGGCTCGACCGGAGTGATACCACGGCCTCACAGAAAAGCGGTGTGAAACAGCGCCTGCACTGTGTTTCACCTAGTGAGTGAGGATACCGAAGGCCCATAATCCAACCTTTCACCTCATCCTCCTCCCCATTCCCCAAGGCGGGAAACGCACTTGTGACGCCTCTGGTGTTACGGGTCTCCATGGGCGGTGCTAATCGCTTACCATCAGGCGATGCGTCTGCTCGTTTGCCCCCTAATACATTAAAAAAAGTTCTGTTTTTCTTGTAAATATTTCATATCTATATCGGTTTTTTTATTGTATTAACTCTCACATTAATATCTAACCTAATTCAAATACTGAACTATCCCAAAAATATGATAATTTTGGTTAATTTTTCTCAGAACTCACTAATTTAGCTTTTATTACTAACAAGTGTAACCATAGTTTTATAGTAAAGTGATGTAATGTAATAGTTACATTCAACAAACTGTGATATTAAAAAAAACATACAGAAATCTAACTCTAAAGGGCTAACCTAAACCAAAGACATTTGCAACACAAAGAGTATTTTGTAAACCAGCGTAAAAACTCACCCACAGAACTTGCCAACAGACAACAAAACCATGCCTACGATAAATATTAATCGTTTCCTGAATATTCATAACGTTACAATAAGACGAGTTAGTTTATTGTTAAGGACAGACCACACGTGTAACACTAATCGCACTCAAACACTAATCAACGACTATCATTTAAAACAAACAACAAATAATAATCAACATTTATATATTTTACTAGCTGACCCAGTGAACTTCGCCACCAGATTCTTTTTGTAAATATATTCTACATTTCTGAAAATCTTTTTTTCGTTATTATGCTCACCTCGGCTCCCTACAGGTAGTGCACAGTCGGGTTTTTTTTGGTTTATCTTTTTTTCATAGATACCTTCTCCTATATAGAACACCAAAAAAGAATTAACTAATTTACTTCAGTTCATCCGAAGTTATGCGCGTTCATACATTTAGGCAATGCATTTTTATTTTTATAGATTATATTTTTACTTTAAACTGATTACAGATTGTCATCGATATATAAGGGTTTACATTAAGCTCTGCTTAGCTTGGGACTAGATGACGTTGTGTGTTAGATGTCCAGAATATTTATTATTACTACTTATTATCGATTAAATAGTCTTCTTTTAATTCTATCTGCAGCCCTGGCCAGTACATATACAAGTAACACTGAAAAAATTATAAAACTGATAGAAGAGTATTGAAAGTAACTTTCTTACTACTATTTGTTTCAGTGTGTGCTTACCTTTAGAGAGCTCTAGTCCTGCAGGACAGTCCTACGTGGGCGCTGAGTCTTAAGGCCTGCGATTATGTACGCCCGCGATACTCCAACGCAACCGATCAGTAACGTGCTCTACTAAACAAAAAATAGATTGGTAATACAAGCTACCCTCATATCTTTTAAACCCTTGTATAATGTTGTTTTTTATATTTAACTTTTACAATATTTCATAAGACAAAAATGTTCCTAAACTTTTGTGTAAAACCTATACTTACTTGTCTACTTGCTTAAAGTGAAATAATTGAGATAGACATATCATGTTATACTCCGTTGGTGAGTGCGAGACCGGATGCCCAATGATGCAGAAATATCACAATAGGCCGCCATAGTTGCATTATCTACGTGAGTTGGTGAGAGTGAATGAGTTTGGTGACCACCACTCTTGTATGCTGCACATGCTTATCATCTGGCAGAGTAGTCACTTTAGAAGGCATATACATAAAAAGTATATAATATCCGTACTGAATATATGCGCTACTGCAACTTAAAAGTCAAACGACTTTTTTTTAGAAAATGCAAACATACGATTAAAGACTATATGACGAAAGCACCTGTCTTTTTAACTACATATTTATTAATTTTTCGGATTAATCTTAATTTCTTTGGCATGTTAAATGACCCCATATCACCATTTGGCAGATTCTTTATAAGCCGAAGGAACATTCAGAATTCGCCATAATCACGCCCTATTTCCAAACTTCTACAAAACATGATCATAAGTATTGTAACGTTATTTATACACTTCAATGCCTTTGACACCGATTCCAAAGGTTTTAAAAATCAACAATATCTTGAAGTTAAACATATTTCCTACCATTACACACATAAACGCTCGCCATAGTCCGTGCCATAATTGATACAGACCGATGCTTAAAACCAATAGCGAGCCACAAATGATTTAGTACCGGCTAATGCGCATGTACAGTGACTTTATTAACATTTATTATGGTAATCACTGTTAAATAATGTTTTAATATGAACGCAGGTCGGGGGTTTAGGATTTTGGGCAGTGCTTGGAATGATATCCAAAAGACTTGGACAAATAGTTACCATTTTTTATGTTTTAAAAAGTTCAAATTTCCTGTTTGAAGATTTTCAAAACTGTGTTATATAGAGATTTAATGAATTGAAATTCATATGAGAAGTATTTCACATACAAACAAACTGGTCTTGAGGTATGCTATATTCGAAATTAACTTTTTTTATCTAATATATCTAACCAAGCAGCAGCCTTTATATATTTTCGATCTTTATAAGCTTACCTCGAAAGTGGTTGTCAGACACTTCACGTACCAATCCGCGATTTCCAATCCATTGACCCCATTTTCCATTCATTCTTCAAGCTATAAGCACTGCCGACTGACACTATAACTTTCTGATCTGTTAAGGTGTGTCGGGAACTTTCGTTCTTGTGCTTACCTCCTTATTACTTCACATGATCCAAAAGAAAAATGCCATGTATAAAGGGGCATGGTTCTACACAAAGACTTAGTCAGGTGCCTACTGTTAAACTATAACACAGAAAATACAACACATTAGTCTAAACAGACTTTTTAGGGTTCCGTACCCGAAGGTTAAAAGGGGATTCTATTACTAAGATTTCATTGTCCGTCCGTCTATCACCAGGCTATATACTATGGACCGTGATAGACAGTTGAAATTTTCACAGCTGATGTATTTTAAGCCGTGCGAGAGTCACGCTTTGGCATGGATGGGCCAGCTCGACCGGAGTGATACCACGGCCTCACAGAAAACCGGTGCGAAACAGCGCATGCGCTCTGTTTCACCAACTGAGTGAGGATACCCGAGGCCCATACCCTAATCCTTCTTCCCATCCCCATTCTCGTCCCCATCCCCCAAAGGCCGGCAACGCACCTGTGACGTCTCTGGTGTTGCAGATGTCCATGGGCGGCGGTAATCGCTTACCATCAGGCGATACCTTTGCTCGTTTGTCGGTGTTTCCATAAAAAAAAATCTTTTGCCGCTATCACAACAAATACTAAAAAACAGAATAAAATAAGTGGTTACCTATTTGGCAGCGTCGAAATCTACACATACTTTCCTTACTGTATTCCACTATTTACAACCCCAATTCTCTTTCATATCTTCGTGACCGCTTCGAGTACTTTATTCTCAGAAGCCAACCCTATCGCTCTTCCTCTTTACTCCTTATTCGAACTCCTTCTCATACTTCAAGTTGCTTCAATCACTCTTTTAGTGTTGCAGCTGTGCGGCTATGGAATGCCCTACCTTCTCTAAGTATGATTAGGAGGAGAACTAGGGATTATTATCTGTCCCTACAATAACCAGACCCTTATTATATCATATGTATTTATATATACTAATATGCATAATATATTCTACTGTAGGTATGAAATCAACGTCTATAATCACTATTCTTACTTTTTTATTCCATTCGTTTATTTTCTGATTCTTAAGTACGCATTACTATGCCCTTAGTTTTCTCTACTATCCTCTGTTCACTCAGGATTTGCTGGAAGAAAACTCAATTTTGGGTCAAGCCCGCCTTTTGTACGTGCAACTTCCTTTTATTTCTTACAATACTTATATTTTCTATGTGTACAATAAAGAATAAATACAATACAAAATAAGTATTTAAGGGGGCTACCATACAATAAACGAGATTTTTTGCCGTTAATATGCCGTTGTTTTCTCATTGATGGGATAAATCATCTGAGATCTACGGCTCCTACAGAACACCATCTAGACGATTCAGGAGCCAGGTTCAGGCAATCCTAGGTTAGATCCGGATATTCCAAGTTTGATAATGAACCTCAAACACGCAAGAAAACTAATATGCTTCATGTGGGTGAGAAATTAATGCGCATTCTTAGAAATGGTCAAATTATGGTAATATTACCCATATTTGCACACCGACAGTAAATACTGACCACCTCGTTGATTCCGAGAGACAATAACCATTGATCATACATATTTACAACAGTCAAGAACACCGATTGGTGTATTGTCAAGATTCCAGCATAAAATGTATTTACAATCGATCACAGAGCTATGTATGTCAGTGAAGCTCTAAAGATTGACTCTGAAAATATAGAAGATTGGTTTCAGAATATTATTGATACAAGAATAACAATTACTGCAATTTGCCAAAAAAAGTCTTAGTAATTTTCGTATGAAAGAGATAAATCTGTTACAAATTCATAAAAAAAATCGCAATAATCGTGAAAACCTATCTCTTGCTTTTGATATTGTTTTAAACACTTAAACATTTTAAAATCATTCAGTATGTTTGATATCACTTTAGTATAAAAAAACTGGCAACGTTACTCATTAAATTGGATCCTTTTAAAACTAAACTTGCTTTAACAGTTTGTACAAAAAAAAAATATATTCGTTGCACATTGTTCTACATTATATTGTATTACCTGATCTATATTTAATTTTGTGAAAGAGTTATAAATAAATTATTATCATATTTTCAAAATTAAAAGCATAGTAGAACTCTCAAACGTGAACGCTTATAAGATCGATATCTATTTATAGTATTAATCCCTCTAAAACATTCTATCGCCAACAATCCTCTTAATTCTGAATGATAATTCATTCAAACCGTGGTGTGTCTTATTGCACAACCAACAATTAGTATATAGTTGTCCTCTGACAGAGCTCACGGTTCGAATTACATTGTTTAATATATTGACCTGGCTAATACATTAATAATTCTGCATTGTTTACCTGTCTACCCACTAGCCGCTCAAGTTTATTAACTTAATATTGTAATGTTGCCAGATATATTATTTAATCACGTTATTTGTTGGATAACGGTGACAATGTATTGTACTCCTTGGACATTAGATGCTGGTTTTATGTGAGCAATGAATGCGAATGGATGTTAATAATTTTGTAAAGGGAAGAAAGGTAGAGGAGATAGAATTAATTAAGTAATAAAGTACATTTGAAGTCTAGCTTCATATTAGATTAATTGGAGGTTTCATTGCTGAACTGGTGATGTCTACGGTGAATCTTTTCACGAAAATACGTATTTCATAAATTGTCCTTAATAATTATCATCCGTGCTTTGTATAAACCTATCCAAAAAAATGAAATATTAGTCTTCTATCAATGCAGTGATTTTATTTTTTCTTCTAAATGCTGTCGTCTCACTGAGTTTCTTCGCTTAGTCTTACAACTCTTTCGAAAGGGGATGGATAAGGGTGCAGTCACTCCATATTCTTAATTCGTCACCACACGCCAAGAACAAAGTTCAGTGTCTATTTGTAATATTAAAATAACCGCTTATTATTCATAAATTTTTATCCTTCTGTCGGTCTGTCTGTCTGTCTGCTTCGGCTAATCTCTGGAACGGCTTGACAAATTTTGATGGGACTTTCATTGGCAGATAGTTGAGGTAATAAGGAGTAACTTAGGCTACTTTTTTAGAATAGCTTTGCCCCGTGACGTTATCCGCGTTTATAAAGGTACAACAATAACCGCGGGTAACGCCGCGGGACTCGGCTAGTTGTTAGTAAAATGAAGTAAGTATTGAGACACATCCAGGCTAATAGTGCTTAAATTAAATACTCGATGTTTTTGGTATCGCTTTCTCCTTTCCTATGCTGTAAACAGACTAATGGCATCCAAATTATTGTAGCCTAAATCACAGATTTAATGTTTGCTTAATGAATAATCTAAAATTCACTTTAGGTTAAACAAATGATTTTACGGTCTTAGTTCTTATATTCTTTAACAAAAGGAGCTATTTAACTTGAGCAATATATTGAGGACATATTACTTTATCAAATTTTAAAATTACCCTTACCCACTTCACAAACTCCTACTATTGCTAAGTTTAAAGTGGACCTAAAACTCCTCATGAATTTCAAACAAAGCTCAAGAACAGCTTCCAAGTCCACGTACTGACATGGACTTGCGAAGTCACCGCGTTCGTGCGGTAGTTGAAAAGTTGTGGTTTAAAACAACTTTTCAATCAGACCCCTATGCGACGCGGAGGGTCGTTCGCGGCCTAGCGACTGTCCGCTGTACAACAATCGTATGGAGTAGGACATTACAAAAATGTTTTAAGTTAAGGTAAATTTTCACGTTTCATGATATAATAATTATTTTCACGGGAATTAACATGATCACTTAACTAAAGGTCAGACAAATCAGAAGTATATAATACCTTTAAATAAGTGATCGCGTTAATTCCCATGAAAATAATTATTATAGGGTCTTAGTTGTTTATTTATAGAATAACTGAGCACAGAGATTAACCATTTCTTATAATTTTGAGAGAATCTCTTCCAGACATATGTACGTATCCTACTTAAAATAAATTAAATAAATAGAATACCATACGCGATAATGTACACACTTTTGAAACTTACTTTATTTTATTGTTAAATGCAGAAATAAGTCTACGTTTATTATTAAATTGTTTCTACTTGTTATTGTTTACTACGATTTATAAAAGTAAACATATGAAAGTAAATTAAAAATCTTAAACAACAAGCATTTTTGTCCTTATTACCTTGTTTATAACAAAAGAAGTACCCGTCTATTTCTTCTGTGTTTGTTCAATTTTCTATTTCTTTGTCAACAGATGAAATTAAAACTACAGACATGGTGCCAACTCCACACTAACCAATCTTGTTCAAACGAGCAGTAACTAAGATCTTAAGTCGAAAAACTTAGTCGTGTGAGCGCTGTGAGATAAGTGAATTTATTATCTGCCACTATCCATAGCTAAGCTTTGTACTAACTCTAGTTGGACAGCCAGTGCCCGCATGAACGCTTTGAACTTTAAAGATCCCTGAATAACTTAGTAACCGCCTTTTCATTTCGAAGTTCGTTCCCTTGTTTACATAGTACGCTAATCGTTTTGCCCGTGGGAGGGCCACGCTTGGGTATGCGGGGGCCGGCTTGACCGGAGTGATACCACGGCCTCACAGAAAACCGGTGTGAAACAGCACCTGCGCTGTGTTTCACCGAGTGAGTGAGGATACCAGAGGCCCATAATCCAACCCTTCCCCTTATCCCCCTCCCCATCTCCCAAGGCCGGAAACGCACTTGTGACGCCTCTGGTGTTACGGGTGTCCATGAGCGGCGGTAACCGCTTACTGCTGCTCGACTGCTCGTTTGCCCCCTATTCCATAAAAAACGCTTTTAAAAATAGGTAAGTAGAAGACATGTACAGGCAAGTACATAAGTAAATGCTTATACTAGAGTATACTATATACATACTATACGTGTATAGATTGTATCACATAAAGTTATTACTCTTAATGGGCGCCGGTAGCCATGCACCACCAGGTGACCGGTTGCAGCTTGTCTCCAAAAGTGCCATTTTAAGCAATGTGAAAATGTTTGCATACACTAACAGTATCATCTATCTCCCAGTATAGATATGTTTTCACTTAATTAATTCATGTTGAACAACCCTCTAAAACTGTCTACCATTTTATTTTAGTGACAAATGAAAGCTCAAAATATTTATAACTTTATAAAGACGCGTTCTTTTACATCAAATAATAAATAATCTCTTCAAATAACCAAAGCAAAAATAAATGTCGATCATAAATACGTCTCCGATGTAAGTTATCAGCAAATATTTAACAACGAGCAACGCCGTCCTATTTATCGTGTGTGCAAAAATACTTACATATTTTGGACGATGCTAATGTACTTTGTACGAATTGTGGGTTCTTTTTAATTTTACATATATAGTATGTTTAAATGCAGTCCTTCAAGCCGCTTTGTCCAAATCTGTATCAAACATTTATTTATTTAACACGTGGCGGTGCTTCCCCCCCATGCCTCCAAGAGCACGTTAAGCCGTCGGTCCCGATTGTTATGATGAATTCAATTCACCGTCATGGTTGCGGAGGTCCGATGCCATACGCGCCATGGAAAACTGATATTTCAGTTGAACTGGTACCCAATCTCAATTGATCTTGGGAACAATAAAGGCTAGGAACATAATAATAGTTTTATGAGGTACTATGAAAACACTGACAGCCAGTGTCGCCATTTACTGATAGGCTAATGTCAAGTTATCAGTGAAATAACTACAGATTTCGGTTTCAAAAGTCTTGGATAGAGACATATAACTTCAGATATACGTATATTTATCAACAACTTTTTTTTAGACGTATCACCTGATGGTGCGCGATTACCACCGCCTATAGACATCCGCAACACCAGAGGCGTCACAAGTGCGTTGTCGGCCTTTGGGGGATGCGAAAGGGGAATGGGAGAGGAGGTTGAGGGTATGGGCCTCCGGTGTCCTCAGTCACTCACACTCACAGAAAACCGGTGTGAAACACAACGCAAGCGCTGTTTCACACCGGTTTTCTGTGAGGCCGTGGTATCACTCCGGTCAAGCCGACCAATTCATGCCGAAGCGTGGCTCCCTCACTTATTTTAACTTTATCAGAAACAATAAAACTGGCTCTACGTTTTATGATAAACATAGCCTTAATAACGCAGCAATAAAAAAGAAAAAGAAGATTTCTATCTTCTTACATTCTAACATTCTGGTAATGCAGTCAATTAATGTCTATATTCCTGTACAATAGCTTCGTAAGTGTATTATAAGTTAATAATATTGAATTTTTTAAAATTATTCCAATGCCAGGTTTTCTTACCTGCTTATAATTACACAGAGATAAATATTTTCATTATAGGGAAAACAATCATACTAATATTATAAATGTGAATGTAAGTTTGTTGCGCTTTTGCGGGTAAATTACTTCACCGATCATCATGAAACTTTGGAATATTCTTGGAGGTATTAAAAGAAACATAGGATACTTTTTAGTAAATGTGAGGGAATACGCTGGTGAAAGCTAGTTAGCAATAAATAAACCACTTTCAGCGAACATTCATAGGTTGACAAAAATATATGGATAAGAAGAAATGGCTATGCTCGGCGATTCTCTAAAGGGATCGCATCAGAACGAGGTGAAGGAGTGATGATTTGCGCAAGACGGTTGGCAGGAGCTGGATGTGAGAAGCCGAGAAACGAACTAAGTGGAGTGCAATTGGAGAGGCCAATGTCCAATAGTAGACTGCAATAGGCTGATGATAATGATTATGAAGAAGGAAAAATGCTAGGAAAACTAATAGCGTCACTCATGCTCATAAGAAACTCACGTGAAGTATTCGCTTAATTTTATGTTACTTCGAATAAATAATGGAATTTGTTCACCCCGTATAAGTTGCATCTCGCAACACAACAGTGGCGGTCACCTGGCCGGGCGCCAACAAAAAACGGTGCACGCAAATACCCAATGTTTGTCCGTCCGGCCGTCCAGCGGTCACCGCGCCGGCCAACAAACGCAAAAGTATTTTACTTAGTCACTGTTACTGCACTGATACAGAATATGGAAACTGACAACCGACAACTGAAAATGGCCATGCTATCAATCCTGCAAATACACATGTCTTCAAACTACATACACTTTGATTTAGTTATATATTTTTGTCACTGTTTTAAAGACACACTATTTCACAAGTTTTTAAAAGAATAATTGAAATTAAATAACATTTGATTTTCTCTGTGATGTTAAATACAGTATTGAAATTTTGCATAAGTATACACTTTTCTAGGGAGCATCCCATTAAATAAAGTTTTTCATATCAATTTTCTTCTTCTTCTTCTTTTGATGATATGGCAACCAGCCGGATCAGCTATTTCTGCCAATGTCAAGTCTTTAATGTCTTCAATTCTAAGTTTTCCGAGTCTTCAAGTCTTCAAGTCTTCGTCGTAATGGAGTATAATGATAAAAAATATAAAAAATGTGGACGATATGAAATGGGGTCCGTCTTTCGCAAAAACAAAACACGATCTCTTCTTCTTTTGATGAATGGCAATCAGCCGGATCAGCTATGTCTGCCAATGTCAAGTAATTCAAGTCTTCAATTCTAAGTCTTCGAGTCTTCAAGTCTTCGTCGTGATGGAATTAATGATAAAAAATGTAAATGACATGAAATGGGGACCGTCTTTCGCAAAAACAAAAAACGATCTCCAACACGATCTCCCATATCAATTTTAATATACCTTCAAACAACTGTCAAAATGACAAATCTCAAAACCCTTTACTAAAATAAAGAAATAATTATCTTAATTTATTTATTTAGTAGCAATTTAAAAGGTAAAAACCAATTACTTTAATGAATATAGATACATTGGAATTACAAAAAACAAACATAAAATAAAAATCAATGACAAGAAAAATTTAAAGGAAATAATAATAAAAGGAACACAAAACAAAATAAATTAAGTATAATATTAAACAAATTAATAATATCTACAGATGTCGGCAAAAAAGCATTTACCATGCATTGATCAATTGCACATGAGACTGAATGCATACTCTTTGTCTTGTGCGTTATTTGTAAAACGGACCGTCTCAGAATTATTCTCGTTTCCAATGTACTTTTTATTTAGTTAGCATTGCAGGCAGTCTGTATTAGACACAAAAAATTAAAGGAATTGAATATTTGTTTAACACAGTTGTATTAACTCCACCTAGTAACATGGTTTGTATTTCTTACTTGTTGTTTTGAAATAAATTACAGTGAAATCGTGAAGTTAACAATACTAGTTTCTTTTGTGGGTTTTTGATAGAGGATGTAGCTATACAGCCGCTTGTAGTTACACCTCTCAAATTCAAGTTCTTATAACTTTACCAGAAAATCTATCAGATTTGGTTTAGTCGATAAACCTTGCTACGTAGTATTGTTTTATAAATATTTTGTTTGTTCAAATTATATATATTTGAAACCGGTAGTAATAATTTCGAATTCAGTGATTGCTATTCTTTAAAAATATTTTATAGGCCGTCATGGGATTTTAGTGAGTACATACATAAATAAAAATGTAACTTCGTTGTACGTCCTTGATCCATCAAATAAATAAATGTTTTATGTACCTATTTTTGTAAAGTCCCCACGACACTGTATGTTTTTTTATCTTATAGGGGGAAAACGAGTATACGTATTGCCTGATACAACCACCAAAGGCGTCAAAAGTGCGTTGTCGGCCTTTGGGGGATTGGAAGAGGGGTGTGAAGAGGGATGGGAGGGGTTGAGGTATGGGCCTCCGGTATCCTCACCCACTTTGTGAAACCGTGGTGTCACTCCGATCAAGCCGGCCCATTCATGCCAAAGCGTCGCCCTGCCACGGTAATAATGTTTATTCCTATGGGGGGAGTTGTCTAAAAAAAAGAAAAAGTATGGTTATGATAGCAGATTTATTTAAAGTTCCGCTCTGTATTTTAAGATATTTTTATGTTTCATAATAAAGTTAGATCATCTCATTATTAAAGTACCGAATTGTCGAAAATAAAGCGACAAAATCACTTAAATACCCTTAGCGCAGATAAAGTTTCTCCCACCGCACAATGACACAGCACTATTACACGGCCACGATTGTTACACACATGAATATTACACATAATACGCAATATTTTCTATTATAATAAAGTAAAACGGTCAATACGGGACATCACACAATGCGCCGATGATTTTGCATAATTTTATTGAACTAAATACGCGTGGATCATTCGTCATTCGGCCAATAATGCGTACTAAAGTTGTCGTTATTTCGTAGTCCCGATACAAGTTTTATCGATATCGATATTTAGTAGTTTGTGTATTTCACTCACCAGTAAATACTAGTATTAGACCTAAAAGAATATAAAGTAAACACTTTATATTCTTTTATATACATCAATTCATTAAAAACTGTAACCGGTTTCAATTAATAATATATATTTTCAAAATCTAAGCAAATGTTTTCACATTTCTTATGTAATTATGAAAGGGAAAGAAAGAAAGAATTAGCTTTTGAAAATTATTTATTAATGTTATTTAATAACACTTTTAAAGTGAGACTTTTATTACATCGTCTCAAATGCTTTGGTCTGTGTATCGCATGTCGCGTGACGCGTGACGGTCGGCCAGTGTCCAGTAGCCAGTCGGACGGTGTGCCAGTGCTCCTCGCTAATTTGTTTATTTTTGTCAGTGTTTAATGTAAATGTTGTTATTTATTTTCTTTATTAGATTTGTTTATTTGTGTGGCGACTTCCACATACAGCGCAACAACATAAAATATATAACAGCGCCATCTACCGAAGAAGCATCGAACTACGGAGCAACGAAGAAAACTAAGAAACTACCAATCCTAAATCACGCAATAGAAGTTCTCGCGCCGATTAACATATATACAACTTCCCAACATCAACCGTTGAGCAGTGGCCCGCCAGGCATGATCAGCTCGCCTGGTCGGAGGATCCTCCCTTTGTGTTGGAGGGACATGACATGACACCCGTTCCTCCACATTTGCATGTGGAAAAAAGTTTCACTTTTACCGTGGTTTCATAAAACCACACAATCCTTTTTATTTTTAAAAGGGCTGTCAACATTATAAGAAATATTTAATATATCTAATACAACGCAACTCTTGACATGTGTACAAGAATGGACATGAAAAGAAACGTATGGATTTAATATAGCAAACATCTTGTTCTTAAAAATAAAACAGAAACAGTTACACAAAAAGAACGCTACTAGTTTTCTTTCCACGTTAGTTTAGATCTTACAACTGAGTAAATAAATAAAATCATGAAACTTCTATAAGCAATAAAACAATCAACAATACAGACTATCGATACCATAATTATCGACAGCGAACTTCACTAATCCAGTGTTCCGCAAATCTCAATGTTGACCGATGGAGCGTGGCAAATGATATGATCAATCATTACGTCACACCACTATGTCCCTCACGTGGCCCTTTCTATGAGCTTCTTGTCCTATGACCAATAACCAGGTGTGATATTCCTCAACTACCGAATCTAAAAGTTGTATTTCTGGTAAACACGTGCTGTTCGTCTGTTTACAGGATAGGAAGTGTGAAACTGTCAATAAAAAATATTAAAGATCAGTAATATAAATGATTTGCGTAAATAAAATCACTTCATACAAAATAACATATTCTTGATTATATTAATTAACAATTTCAGGTAACATATTTAAGTATGTTTCAATGTTTCAATGCAGGCCCATACCCCAATCCAACGCACCATATCCCCCTCACCATCCCCCTTCCCCCAAGGCCGCCATAGTGTGGGTCACCATGCTGCATTGTTCTTTTTCGCATTGAGGATGGTGACCACCACTCTTGGATTCTGCTCATGCTTTCCATTAGGCAGGGCAGAGTCATTTTGGCAGTTTAAATATAAAAAAAAAAAAAAAAAGGCTAAAGTACTGTCAACTACAAATATTTCTCTGAAGCAATTTGATCCATTCTAAGGTTGCCTGGAAGAGATTACTTTTGGTAATGAGGCCTCCCTTTATTCATCACATTTCTGACATTATATGCACTTTCATTTATCTCTATAAATATTATGGTGAGCAAATAAAGAGTTATTTATCCATCTATAATTGATGGCAAGAGTTAGTGATGGATATATTTTTTTGATGACCCGAGCTCTGAATTACGTAAACATAATTAAATGAAAATACTGGGAACGAATAATAAAAAAAAGCAATAACAATATTTACATACATGTACCAAAAAACGCCTCGGCATTTTGTCCTGCTGGTAGCGTTTCCAGAATACTGACAGCGTTGCCACGTTGAATGGCAACGCTAATTCTCTGTGCTAGAAAAAGGCCGGCCTTCTGGCTACGAGGAGCGTCAATCCGTACCATACATACTTTCAGTATATACGGTACAGACAACGTCTCTTTGTTCCAGCTAATTCCTTGAACGGCTGGGTCGAATTTGACGTGGCTGATGATATAAGTTATACGCAGAAGCCATGAGTTATACCTGCCATAGTTGTTGTAACAACGCGGGATTTAGCTACTGTATAATATGTATGTATTTATTAATTATATATATATTGACTAAGCTTAGTTTGAAGCTAGTTCGCGTTGTGTGTGAAATGTCTTAAATATTTATTTAAAAAAAAACATTCAAGACGTTCAAACTACTGTCGTTTAATTGTATACTCGTGTGAACAATAAAAATAATGTTACGATTTCTGCCATTACTGAACTGACTTAATATAAAGTAAGTAAATGAAAACTAATAAGTAATAATTACGTGTGTCGATTATGATAGGCTGATGATGATGCTGATGAAATCAATTCTCAAAACACATAACGAGTAAATTTTTCATCTCACCACTCCTAAAGAGCAGTGAATCTTCATAAGTGACTTTATACACCATGGACTACCTGCCGTCTAAAACCATATAAGTACCAATTGCAAGAGCCTTCTACAGAAATTAGTTCAAGACTTTGAAGGCATGCAATCTATCCATTTGTACTGGAGCAGTACTATCTTGTATGCTAATAACTTTGCGGCGCTACCAACACAGGCAGCTTCATAAAGTGCTCATTATATAGTAGCTAATATTACGTGAGTAATTTCATCAAACTTGAATATGCAACCAGTTACATATAAATTGAGAACTACTCCAACACATTAAAAGCTGTATAAATTGTTATTTTATTTTGTTAATATACCTGTGTCGCGCGGGACTTCATAAACATCCAACACAAAGACTCAGTGTTGTCAGAGGAGTATTCTCTCTTTTGAGGTGTGAACATACAACTCTAAGCCTAGTAGAAGCCGGCGAGTTTATTAACCTCTAAGAAGTTCCCATTTAAATCATCTGAGCAGTAAACTTTACCCGTTTAAGTTACCTTTTTTGACATCAACATTATCCTCCTTTCATAAGTAATGTATATATATTTCCATAATTTGTATACCTAATACAAAAGTCAAACTTTAACTTACTAACCTAGTGCTAAGAATAAAAGGTTAACTAATTAATATTATTAAATTATTTGAGCAACAATTTACCTTACACAAATATAAAAATCACGGAATATAAACAACAAAAATAGCTTTAACTAAAAAGAAAACCTGTCAAAGCTAACAAGTAAAACAAAAGTTCCCTTGTCCGAAGTTAAAGAAACATCCTTCTTAACTTTCAAATCAAACAAGACAACAGTGTTGACACCCTCGCATATTGTTTGACCAAACTTCACACGACCCAAATCTCGGCTAACACACCAGACCCCTGTTTATAACCAATAAAAATCACCCAAAGTCCGGTCCGGATATCGAGTTTTCTCACCCCAAAAATTTTACATTACCAACTTTTCTTTCTACATAAAACAAGTAAAACTAACCCATATAGCTTACAGGATAAAGTACACAACGACTCCATCCATATTACGGTTTATTCTTCTGTATTTCAAGTGATTGGCTCCATATGTCGGAAACAAGTGAACTGGCTTCTTAACTGGACACCCCAAATTGAGGGTATTTCAAGGGGAAATTGTCGGTTTTATTGGAATTTCCTATGGGTTACTTCACACGTGGAGAGTGCCTCGGGGGTTGAGTTAATATAAAGTGCAAATATGGGTTTCGATAGCTCGAAGAATTTCATTATCGGCCACAAAAGGGTGTACAAACTGATGTTCAGTGATTTATTTTTTAAACTTGATCTTTAAAGCTTTGAGAGACCTTTGAAATGTTAGTTTTTAATTTACCTGGATTATATAATAAAAAAAATATCTTAAAACTCTTGAATGGTTGGCAGACAAACAACAAACAATCTTATAAGACTTTGGTTCCACTTTTCTTTTCAAAGAACAGAACCCTAATAATAAGTATACGGTTCGAAATGGTTATTTTAGTACCTTGTATTAATAGACGGGGTGCATACGTAGTATATAGGTACTTGATACGTAGAACTGACTCTACGGAGCAAAGCTAAACATCGTTTTCTGGTAGTAAAATCTTACAAACGCAGCTAATTTGCCGCATAAATATTATTCCAAATAATACCCAAAAAAAATTGCGGTAACATAGTCGTGAATTATTCATTCCATTTTCACATCGTCACCCTAGGGCGGGCGGAAGCGGATCAATTGGGCGGAAAGGCGGCTTGACCGCAGAGGTCGAGTGACCCTTCCCTTGCGCCTTTCAATCATAAGACCTTTTATAAGGGCGCCTTTGAGAAGTACCTTTAAAGGAATTCCGAGAAGCTCATACAATTATATGGTTAGCAATTAGCTGTATCATTACCGGTTGGTATTTTATTTTGTACCTTTGATTATTAGGTAAGGTAAAAGTCTTTGATTTTCTTATGAGGACTTGCAAAATGAATTTTAAAAGACTCTTATTTTATTTTATGGTATGAGGCACAAATGAACAGATGGTAAACCTGATGGCAGAAGACTACTGCGGCCCGTAGACATATAAATTGTTGTTTTTTTTTTGTATTTGACTCTTTACTATATCTTGATTATAAAGTTAATCATTCGCTTTATTTAAACTTTTGAAATTGATTACTTAGATTACTTTGTCCTTGTAATGTCGAATTAAGAATATTGAATGTCACCGTCCCTATTCATATCCTGAGTGTCGTAAAATCCAACTAACGCCCGTTTTCAGTAACGTATCCTAATTAAAACTGGAGACAGACTTTCTTTTTTTAGGGCTCCGTTTCTCACTAGGAAAAACAGTACCCTTTTAGTGTTCCGTACCTCAAAAAGAAAAATAGAACCTTTTTGTCTCTCTGTATGTGAAGACCCTTTTTCTCAGGAAGGCGTGGAGATATCGAGCGAAATTGAAACTGTGAACTCGTGTGTGAAAAATCAAACTTCTAAGCCAACGCAATTAAAAGATACTTACTGCCGTTTATGTTGCAAATTTTCGACACTTGAAAGGGAATCAAAACTTACAGGGTATTATTCTGGGAGCAATCTACTCGATAATTAAATGATGAACTCCATATGGGCGATAAAATTTTATACACACTCAAAAAAATTTACAAAAATTTCACAATAACAGAAAATCAAAAATTTATCACAAAATTTCAACTGTCACTTCTAACAATCCCCGTAAATCAACGAATACGTTGATTTACTAGAAATAATTACTCACTTTTAAGTTTATCGCAGTTAGATCTTTATATGAGCCCCTACCTTTAGACCTAAACACACGAAAAATATAGGTTTTTTGCTGGAATATCTTCAAGCATTTTCGGTTGAACTCGGTTCGGTTGTAACGCCAAAATTATTTAAAAGTATATTGTAAAGTAAAGGCTTCTTCTTCACAATAATAAAATGACAAAATTTGAACAAGAACGATGTCAGGTTCTTCAAGTGTGTAGGGTATCTTATAGCAGGGCGATTAGACGAAAGCGACTTTGACCACAGTCTGGAGAACTAACAACACAGTGACAAAAAACAGTATTGTGTTCGGTAGTGTCTTGTTCGCTTTATCAGCGGCGGTAAGCGACCGAGGTGATATGATCGGCATTGCGAAAGCCTGATTGTTGCAGCGATTCAACTGTAAGAAAAAATAATATTGCAATTATCACAACAAGAAAAAAAATCCTCAAATCACACAAACCACTCATTTAAAAATGGATAAAAGTAAAGCTACAAAAGTCAGTATTAAAAGTTAAATGAGAAAAGGTATTATTACCTCACAGCACGTCGTCTCCGGCGATCCTACACAGCCGGATCGACAGCCACGGACGACCGCTTCATAAGAATTTCCTTTCGATATCACTGAAGTAAAACATCTGTCTTCTGCGCTGTGACAAGTTATTGTGTGTACTCTAGAAAAAACACACGTAAACTTTTAGAATGTTATTCGATACCACTAAAACAATTCATATCACTGGATACAGTATGCTTTAGCATATAGAATACCTGAAGCAAGTGATTAAGACTAAACTAATTCATAGGTCTATCAAAAAATTTATTAGTACAATAATTTGAAATATTCCTCAATAATCGAAATTATTTCACTTAAACAGAAATTTTTACTTCTGGGCTTATTAAAAATATTCTCTAAAACCACTGTACGGCAGAATCACCAATATAACAGTGTTAGCCCATCGTTATTCATTGCATAGGTGTATTAAGCTGTTGTTAAACGCTATTAATTCACGGTATCTTTACCTGTATTTAGTAGGATCCAAGCACGCTCGGAGAGGTGTCTCAGACTTGTACGCGCAAACGTAACATTCCAAAGGTCGTTTTTTAACAGTTCTTGTGACCGATAGTGTCTTCGCAGTTGGTACGATGGGCGGCCGCCGCACCACCGTCACTCTCTCGTCCTTAACAACTGACGCTCCAGGCTCCTCGTCCTCTTCTTCCTCATCTTCATCATCTTCCTCTTCGCTTTCCTCACCTCTTCTGCTTAGAATATAGTAAACAATACCTATATATCTACATCATCAAATTAAACCTGTGATTTTGCCCGTGACTCCGACCGCGTATATGTCAGTAATCGTGACAAAATGTAGTATATGTCCGTTTCCAAGATCTGATCTGCTTCAATATCGAAATTCATTCAAATAGGTTCAAAATCAGTATGAAAGTATAGATTGTTTATGTAGTTAAAGTTTTAAATATTCTTAAAATGGTAATAAGAGTTGAAAGGAAATAAACGTCAAAAAGAAAGGCTATTACAGTATTCCTAAAACTAAGGTAATATAATTATATTCTAATCGTTTCATTCCTAGTATTCTAGAGGATTATCACTAAGAATGCACTATCCGCAGGTCTCTTCTGATATCGCTATTATTTTATCTGAATTTCTTTTCTTCATCATACTATTCATCAGTACCTGTGCAATCTCCTTATGACAAGAGTGCAACAGGATGAATAGATACTTACTCCTCTTCTCCTTCATCCTCTTCGAGTTTAGAGCCGGTCCTCGCCGGCATGAGCAGCAGCATGGCCAGCACCACGGCACACCTCCACCGTACCATCTCACTAAAGTATACCCTGGCCTACCTAAAACATTTACTTCGCACTCCCACACACTGGATTTGTCATTTTCCTTTTTTTAATTACCAAAAAACTACTATCCGGTCAATTGTGTTAGGTGATCAAGAATTTTGTATCTGACAGCTTCCTGCGACAGATTTTCGTGTTTAGAACTTTTTGTTTCCTTTTTCTGGCATGTCAAGAAGCGTTTCTGCTATTTTAGATGAAGACTTTTTACTAAAATGTTAATTTCCTAGAAACTAAATTTAATTATTTATTTCATATAAATTTTACTATCAGGTTGTGTATATTTTTTAAATGCTCTTATAAGCAAATGCAAGGTAAATTTTAAAAAATATATAGTAATACTTTAATTACAGCAAAGCGATGTCTACAAAGAAATTTTCGTTTTGACAGAATTACAAACTGCGCTAATGTTGGACATCTAGTAGTATAATTTAGAACTAGCTACTCGCGGACAGATGGCGCGCTTATAAATTATATTGTTTTCTTATAAGATTAATTTTGTTGAAACATTCTGCTAAATATGTTATAAATAATAATAACTATAATACAGTAACATATTAGATGTATAAAAGTTCCCTGTTAAGCCATATGGTAAAATATTCTTACCCGTCTACAGCGAAGTCAAACGGAGAGGTATTATTATTGGCAGACTATGCATGTTTGTAAGTTCATCGTATTGTCTTCTTACATCTTTTAAGTAAAGATTATTGGTTAGTTTTACTTCTGTACTTTCTGGATCCTCTCTCGTTTGATAACTTAAACTACTTAGAGGTGTCAACTCCAAAATACTTATGTACCACCGTTACATATTAATCAACTTACTGAACAACTTACTTACAACTACATGAATAAGTAACATAAATAAATAATAACTACATAAATAAATAAAATTAAAATATCTGTTTGTGATATAAAATAACCGCTTTTTACTAAAACCATATGTATGTATACACAGTACATATAACGAAGTAATTTTTTGGCTGTCTGTTTGTTCCGGCTAATTTCTGGAACGGTTGAACCGATTGTAACGGGATTTTCACTGGCTGCTGATGATATAATTAGTAACTTAGGCTACTTTTACTAGACTAGCTCTGACTCGCGGCGTAACCTGCGGTTGATGTTAAGCCGTGGATAAAACCGCGGGGCTCAGCTAGTTGACAATCAATTAACACGGCCATAACAAAAACGCATTCAGTACTGAAACTGTATGCTATCTATTGTTATGACATTTTAGAAATGAATGTAAATTACGTATATTCGCTGCCAATATTAATTCTATATACGTCCCTGGGGTTTCGCAACTCTAACCAAAAAGTCCGTTCACTTGTAGAGGCGATAGTGCTGTAGATTCTTAATTTTGCATAAGAATAATCGCTGCCTATATTAATGAGGCCAATGTACCTAATAGTATAGTAGTATTAATCTATCGCCGTCTATTGCTAAACGAATGACTCCGCCAAGGAGAATGGCAGCGCTGGGCCAACCACTTTCTTTATTCTGATCGTCAGTCGAGCCGTAGGGTGCCTTACACTACGTTTAGCTAATCGCAGTCTCATTCTAGCACCTTCAATTCGTCTGAAGTCATAACCCACTTCTACTTCAACGTACTGATTCCCCATGGGATTACAATTACTCTCGTTTTCTGTTGAATAACCTTATAGTGAAAAAAAAAAGAAAAAGGACAGAGAGACACCTAGCATCGCACCCTCCATTGCAAGCTAAACTTCTTTAAACTTGTGTCCAGACTGATGGTGTGTGTCCACGTCTATGCTCCGTATATTATTACGGGCAGGACGCACCGGTAAAATTTATATCCGTAGTAAAATAGTACAGAATGTATAGATAGTCAGGGTTTGTTTAAAAATGGTGTGTTTTATCTATTTCATAGTGTGGGGTTGGTTTTTAAAAACCAATTTCAAAAGTTGTAATTCGCCCTTAATGTTTTAGATGTGAATTGTGACAGATAACTACAGATTTCATTTCCACAAGTCTTGGATGGAGACTACATATATATATCGAATATACAAGAATTGTTCCCTTAAAGGTATTAGATTTTTTATTGGATCCGCTTTCTTACTGCATAGCACAGGTTAACTAATACGGATGAGAAAACCTTCTGCTATGAACCTATATACAGTATTAAAAAATAGCCGCATCTGTGACTAACTTACAAGGATAAGTTGTCACAATTAAGTTAGCTCTGTTAATTTTACAGTCGGAGACATTCAACTTATAAAATAAACAAATAAAATATATATAGGTATATAAATATATGGATGTAGTATACCTGGATGACAGAACTTTGTTGGGTATTTGTTTTTTTTTGGTAAATGAATTCTAGTTAGATCAACTGAAAGCCTTCGAAATTCCCTGCATCGTCGTAGCCGTTTCCACGTTTCAGGTTATATATTTATATATACAAGTATTGCTCGTTTAAAGATATCTGATATAGTTTATTCCGAATAAAAACGAAAAATTTAAGAAAATTTGATCAAAACCAGTACCTGCACTGGGCTGCGCTTGGCCAGGCATTAGGTTGAGCGGGTTTTGGTGTTTAAATTCCACCGTCTGTGCGTCCACTCCATCTAATTCATTTTTAGGGACTGTTTAAATGAAAATATTTTGTTATGATAAAGGGGCAAACTAGCAGACGGGACACCTGTGACTGTACGGTTAGCCTAGTGGTTTAAGCGGTCGCCACGTTTTCTAATACACCAAGGTTTCAAATCCTAAGGATGTAAATTCCTAAGGCGAAAGTTGTCTTTTAAAAAAAATTATGAGTTAATATCGCCAACCATGAATGCCTGCAACTACTGAGCCACAAGCGAGTTGCCTAGTAGTGAGTAATTTAAAACAATAAAAAGGATGTAAAGGGAGAAGAAACTGCTTAATTTTACTGATC
Organism: Hyphantria cunea; assembly: GCA_003709505.1. Classification (NCBI taxonomy): domain Eukaryota; kingdom Metazoa; phylum Arthropoda; class Insecta; order Lepidoptera; family Erebidae; genus Hyphantria; species Hyphantria cunea. The sequence continues at coordinate 3,976,883 of PKRV01000322.1, forward strand.
TATGGTATCTATAGGTATTACTGTTGTCTCAATATTGTTAATAACAGAATAGCGATATTGTGTACTTATGCTGCCTTTTGACGCAATACATTCAACACTGATTATGAAAATAGTTTTGGTTTATTAACTGGAATATTACAGTAATTCCATAATATAATAAGAATACCTAATAGTTTATTTAGAAAGAAAATCATACACAATTTTAACATTATAGGTGACAGCCACACTAGGCATGGCCTGCGCTGTGGCCATCGAACAGGACTATTATCTAAATAATTATATGTTGCCGAAATACAGATCAGACTTTCCCTTGAGTATTTGATGCGTTCTAATGTAAATAAGTAAGTATTTCAAAAAGGTTTGAATTTTCCCAGCATACCACAAGTTGTTTTAGCTAAGATTGATATTTCCACAGAGAATTCTATACGTGGTTGATATGAAACACGTTGTGGCGTTTTAATTCTCATTTGTTCTACTGGAATTTAAATACAGGTATCGGGTCACTGAGTCACCGATTCATAAACTTTACTTCTTAAACTCTTCATGAAAACGTTGTTAAATTTAAACTTTAGCATTATTTTCATACAAGTTGCAACGTAAACACTTAGGCCTATTGCAGTCTAGTGGAAATATTAATTATTATACTTTTTTTTCATTATCATAAAAAATTAAAGTTCATGAAAATTAACTCCAATGTTAATTTGAAAAATGCTGGCGGCGACATAACGCTTGCGAAGCCGCGGTCAAAAGCTAGCAATGACGACTTCATAAAAACAACCCCAGGATCCTAATGCAATAATAGTATGTATATATTAATCATGATAATTCCAAAAAGTTAATCGTTAATAGTTAAATAAAATAGGTCAGTTCAAATTAAATATTAAAAGTAAAAGTTAGTTTTTTTAGTAGGGTAGAAATTTCCAAAACCTTAACCAAGTACCGACAATCGAGGCACATTTAGACATTCTTTTTATAAGGGTTCTCAGTCATGATTTCGAACCAAATGATATAGTATCAACATTATCATTTCGAATTTCACTGATGAATAGTCACTCCAATTTGGGATACAGTTTTCATATCAACAGTTTCGTGATGTGCTGGTGAAACGCTAACAAAATTTTTTAAAGCATCATAATCTTGACTGCCCGGGTTACAGCGTCCCATATACGATGCTATGAATAACTCAAGAGCGAAGCTTAATGCAACTCTTTCATGAACGCACACACGATAAAACAGGGTACAGGAGCTGGCTTTGCGTGCCGCAGTGCTCAGCGCGGAACCACAAACCGCTTATCGGTGCACAAAGCACGGTGCCCGGCCACCGCAATCCCCGACGCTCTACACCGAATACACGACCTCATTAAAAAATGAAACCTTACAAACACGCCGTAAGCCAACAAAAACCCCCCAGGACTCGTCAAAGCGAAAAGCGTTACCTACCGGAGAGTAGCGGAACTACACCACTCGCGAAACCAAGCTCTGTACTTTTTTAATTAGCCTCATACACTGAGTGAATGCGTAAAATACGTTAGATTTTTTTCTCCTACGTGGTTAGTTTGGTAGCTTTGAGTAAAGTACGTTAATTTACAAGTAGCCACTCAGTGCTTTTTGAACTGTTTAAAAAAAGGGCTGTGGATAGGGCTTATTTGATCACTGAGCTTTAAAAGGTTAATCAGCTTTGAAATATATACCTACTCAAAGTTGAAGTCAAATAAAGTTTAAAAAGTTTAAGGTTAGGTGAGGTGTGTACACCAGGTAGATGAAGTGGAAGTGCTGTAAACTGAGCGGCGAAGTTTCGTCAGCTACAGCTTCTTTTATCTCAGTCTAGGTTTGCTCAAAAAGTGCAAACTCTGTACAAAGTTCACTTTCGCCTTGTGAACTAATTTTTCGCTCGGTGTCAAGTTCATGGCTGGGGCGGTGCGGAGACGCGGGCGGGTGCCCGGGGTGCGAGGGGGTGAGCCCGCTATGATAAAATAAAATATTCATTATGATTGCTCAACGCGGCAATGTTCGCGAGAACACGGATAGTCGGTACTCATCGTCTTGGCGGTAGCAACAAATAGTTGAAAACACCGGTTGATTTTTAAACAATATTTTATCCGTATCTTTCCTTCACTCACGCATAGATATTGCAAAATATACCCACCCACCCACAACAGATAAACAGGCTGACAAACCAATCTAAGTTTTGACAGCTAAGAAAACAATTGTGTTCACAAAGATATATAATTTTAATTCTCACAACCATTGCAGTCATTTTTTTTCTATCATATTTACTTTAAAAACATTGGATTGAAACCTTCTACGAAAAATACAAATAATCTAACAAGACCAATACTGTGCTTTCCAACTGTATCAAAGACTGAAAACTGACGTAAAAATGGTCCCGGACCTGCCTCAAAGTGAAAGCGAATCGTCTGCGAGACGACCGCGGAGTTTTTCTCCGAGTTTTTCCCCTAATTAGTCCATTAATCCGGTGGCGCCCTCATTAGCGTTCGACACCCGATTCTTGTTCGTAACACTTGTTGAGTTTGTTCGCGTTTTTTATGTTAAATAATTTATGGAATTAGAGATTCTAAGAACAAAGACATAGAGTAGAAAGTATAAGTCAATTAGTTTGTAGGCTTTTGAGAATGTAATAAGTTGCTGCACTATTAGGGTATCGTGGGTGATTTCATCGAGGTTCACCTTGATATAATCTATAAAAAAATTGATTCTGCATATCAAAGAAAGTTTAAAATAAAATATATATGTATGTATAAACAATCTCCGGTTCTAACTAGAGATAGTTTATATATATAGCGAAAACCGCCGTTAAAGTAGGTACTGAAAATCAATGTAAGGGTTTGATTAAAAGATAATCTATCTCAGTTTGAATGTTCTGTATCTAGTTTAAACAATACGAATTCCTAATGTCTTGTAAATTAAGGAGCACAACCAACATTCGAGTACATAATGAATTTTGTATTAATAAGGAATAACAAGATACGAATGTCCGGGTAGTTCTACGGCACTTTTTGTTAAGGGGTGCAGCATCATATTGCGTCGGTTGCAGGTCTTTAAACAAAATATAAACATGAATAAAACTGAATATCTGAAAATCTATAAATACGACTCAATATAATATATACTATATACGATTGTTTAATGCGCACATGTGTGACGTTTTATATTAACATTTTTAACATCTTATGACACAAACTGTATCCGTTTAAAGTTGTTTTTTATGACTGATTCATGATATTTTTTTATTTTATGTGTTGTACATCTCAAAAATTTAACATTCGAAATTTGTAGCTGCAAAAAACAATCACAGCTTCCAAGGTGTGTTCGCATGTTGTTAATCGGCCTAAATCTTGTGGGTATTTTTGGTTCCGAACGTATCCCGGCTTAAATGTTGGACATTCCCTTGTGACGGTACTCTCACGGCTTTATAAAGATCCGTGGGACTAAGTAAAAAAATGACCCATAGGAGTTTCAAAAACGAAAATAGACGCAATCGTGCAGCATGTTTGTGAAGACAACTTTTCTCTATGTTCATGAACGAATGAAGAATCATCAGCCTATATACCTACACAGCACACCTATGGTATGTATATAACACACCTATGGTAGATATGTATGTATATTGTTCAAAACACCTGAGTATTCCCAAACTCCTAAAGTTGTGTCGTATTCTCGTAAATTCGCTCCAGTAAATACGAGCAAGCAATTATTTTGGCAAATGCAATGTGTACAAACCTCACCCTTTGCGAACGTCTAACTAAACATTTCCTAATTTTGAAGCTTCAACTACGTAGTAACTAACGCTGGCAAATGAGACTCACACACTGAATACGACCAATTTAAGCTGACCTATGATTTTACACCGTCCTCTTCTTACAGTATAGTATAACATATGTACAAGAGGGGGTGGAAAGGTATTGCTGGATTGGTCTTGTCATGTACATAGTACATGGTACTGTCAGCTTAACATCCAACTTATTAGACGTTTCGGAAATTCGGTTTCGCCCCGCAAGCACCACGGGCTATGCTGACAACAGGGCTGGGAACTGGCTCGATAGTATCGATTTAATGAAGAGTATACAGTTAGAAAGAATTGCTGTATGTAATTTATTAGCTGAATTTTAACCTTCTTAAGTTCTATCGCCGATGAAACTTTTAAGAAATCTTTTGGACTCTTTTACAGATTACGAATAAGTGGGCAATCAAATTCTGTCTTGATTAGGTTGTCAGTTCCGTTAATTTTTAGAATACATTGAAAAATGTATTGAATTAGAAATTCAAAATTTTGTCTGATTTAATAATAATATGTGCGAACCAACCTTATATAGGTTACAGTCGTAAATATTTGTGTTAACAGTATCTGCCAAATAATTTGTATTATATAAAGTTAATATTAGAAGTAATAAGACTTTTTAGCATTATTTTAGATTTCATAGAATACAAATTATTTATTCATCTTTCAAATTTTATATATTTTTATTATAAAATATTTTAACTAACAAAACTTAATATAGGTGATAGCAAAAGTGATATCGATAAGCGCTCATCACTACACGATATCCAGTTGGTAATGCAAACGTTTGTAACCCGTCGTCCGCCCGCCCGAAGCAAATACTTTCGGTAAATAACACTCCGTTATCTACGGCGTAGTACGTTCGAGCTACATACGATTTGCTACAGACACGATCTGTCTACACTCCGCATCAGATTTTTGAAATACTTAAATTGCAAACTAGCTACTCGTAACCCAGGAAACATCTTATCGTCATAATTTATTGTGAATATTCTATTATATCTATTATTTATTTTCTAAATTTCCACACTTTAGCTTTCCACACGTAGTGTATAGTCGCGGACTGAGAAAATATAACACATTCAGTTTTCTTTTAATTGTCTTTTCTAGCTTCTCACTTGTTCCTGCAAACATAACTTCTCTTGGCAATAACAAACTCAAAAAAATATTTATACAATTTGGTGCAGTCGATCATCCTAAGTTATGCGCGTACATACATTGAAGTGATTCATTTATATATTGATCCGGAAGTAACTGTCTGTCTATTTCAATATACACATATTTCAATGAAATTTGGCATGAAGGTACTTTGATTCTTGAGCAAAAACATAGGCTACACTTTACCGCGATAACAGCCTTAAACGTGGGTGAAACTGCTGACAAAAAATAGTAGCTTCTTAAAATTAAATGGCAGAAAGTAAACTAGAATGCCACTAGGATTCGATTAAAATGAAATCTCAAACGCTCTACGTTTTGTTTTAGTCAGATATAAGCTCTTATTCACCGGTAACAGATAAGTTTTGATAGCTTGTCTGACAGATATTTTGACACAGCTTATATTTTATGAGGATGCGTGTTGCATAAGCTATCCGAAACTTGTGAGTAATCGATGAAACAGGGCCTCAGTTGTCTAAAAGACAAATAATTAAAATATAACCGCTTGTAACATGCTTTATATACTTACAAGGTGTAGGTCATTTTTGTATGTGGTATGGGGGCAAACGAGCATACGTATCGCCTGATGGTAAGCGATTACGGCCACCCATGGACACCCGAAACACCAGATGCGTTACAAGTGCGTTGCTGACTTTTGGGGGATGGAGAGGTCGGGGTATTGGCCTTCGGTATCACGCCTGTTTCCTGTGGCGCCGTGGTATCACTCCGGTCGCGCCGGCCCATGCATTATCTGTCACATAATCTATCCGAAACTTTTCAAAACCAGCGAATCAAGGCCTTGGTTGTCTAAAAGACAAATAATGTTTGTTAGTTTGTTACATATTTTATGTACTTACTTACAAAGTATAGGTCATTTATTAGATTATACATATTATATTACATATAATCTCATTTAAAGATATTACTACAACGACTTCGTCTCTCTCCAAGTTAGTTAGTATCTTAGAATAAGCCACGATGGGGCTAACATATTATTTCATAATAAAAGTCTCTAAATAAATAAAGATGTAAAAAACTCCTATTAGATTAAATATTATTTATTTAACTGCCTCGGTGGCGCAGTGGTAGCGTACGCGACTGCTGTCCATGAGGTCTCGGGTTCGAATCCTGGGTCGGACCAAATGTTTGCATGATCTGCAAATATTTGTTTCGGAGTTTGGGTGTTTTCTATGTATAATCTGTATGTATTTACAAAAAAAATGTATTTATGTATTCATATCAGTTGTCTAGTACCCATAATACAAGCTCTGCTTAGTTTGGGACTAGATGGCGTTGTGTGTTAGATGTCCGAAATATTTATTTATTTATTTATTACCTCCAAGAATATGAACGTATTTATAAAATAAGTATATAAGTATTTGTATCAGTTGTATGGTACCCATAATACAAGCTCTGGTTAGTTTAGGACTAGATGGCGTTGTGTGTAGATGTCCGAAATATTTATTTATTTCTTTTAGATTTATAATTACTGTACTCATGATAGGTGCAACTCAAGAACCACAATCGAACCCATTGAATCTACTCCATTAAATGTCCATTAAATCCAATTCATTAAATGTTTATAGTTCTTTATCTTTATCATATCAATTTTTCGCTTTTGTTCTTAATTGCGCTAAAGTGTTGTGGGTTCAAACTGTACATGAGATAACACTTTGTTTATTGTTATCTTTGTGTCCGTTTCATTTATGTTTGTTTGTGAAGTCCGCAGCGACGTCGGATATATTCCTAATGGGCAAAATCTCTTTGATAAAATGTAAACGATGATAAAGGGACTTTCCTTACTTTCTGGTGATTACAATCGAAAGGCTTCAATGTGGAACAGTAAGATTAGTTTAAAACTTGCGAATGGATTCTCGTGGTAAATGTAGGCAGCTGTAACAAGTTTAAACTAAACTTTGACTGTTACGGTACAGTCCCCCTGAATTGGGGGTGTACTCCACCAGTAACACAGCCTATACAAGTAGTAAACGCACTACTTAACGATCGCAAGGTTGAATTCGGCGCGTCACGCAAACCTCCAGTGGACGAAATGCGAAACGGCTGGCTGTTTGTTTGTGGGTGGCTGGTTTTGGCGAAATTCCGCCTTTGTTGCTTACCCACCCGCGTGGAAGCGGTCCAAGCGATAAGATATTATACCACAAAGAAACTTCTAAGGCTTTTTATTTACCTAAGTGTCATTTATCATCATTACTCATAGACAAGTCAGAGGGCGTGAGTTCTAGTCTAATCCAATACTTTTCAAATCAATTTATTATCAGAGTAAATAGTAGATTAGTGAGTGAGTTATTCTGTGTATGGATGATATCCGTCTGTAATACATGTATATGCATTTAGAAAAGTCCCCGGATCAGCTTACTTTGGTATTAGACAGCCGTGTTAAAATGTTTGAGATATTATGGAGGTAGTAGGTATATACAATATATATGCATGTGGCATAGTGTGAGAGAGCCACGCTTCGGCATGAATGGGCCGGCTTGACCAGAGAGATGCCACGGCCTCATAGAAAACCGGTGTGTTTCACCGAGTAAGTAAGGATATCGGAGGCCCATACACCAACCCCTCTCTCCATCCTCCTCCCCATCCCCCAAAGGCCAGCCAAACACACTTGTGACGCCTTAGTGGTGTTGCGGGTGTCCATGGGCGGCGGTAATCGCTTACCATCAGGCGATACATATGCTCATTTAACCCCAATTACATAAAAATAATAATAATAATAATATACTTCCATGAGTAGTCTTTCGAAAGCAGAATCCAGTTATATTTGTTAGTATCGTCACGCGGTCGAATTCGTGTCGACAGTTTTGTCTGAGACTATGTAAGGCAATGTGTAGGGAAGACTCTGGATGTTGGCAGCGCAGAACAGATAATTGTGGAAAGCCTTACGAACAGGGAAGGTGTATGTCTAACAGCGGACTTTCTTCGGCTGAAATGATGATGATGCCTTATATAAGGTAATTTCCCTAAGCTTTAGCCGGTGACATAGGTAATTTTAAAAACCGCGCAAGCATGTCTCTTGTACCATATCAAGAGTTAGAATTTGGTGGGCAATAGGTACATACAAGGCTTTGTTACCCTTACATTATGTATTGTGTCGCGGACTTGCCTGCGAACGAGGCTGTATACTAACGTAGGTATGTATGTGTATACTGCGATACGGTTCGCTTTGTGTAATAATTTATTGCTTTGTTGTATTATGAACATATTGTAGCATGGCTTTGCCTAATTTTAGTCTTTGGTAGAAGGAGCTGTACTATTATACCGTCTCTATTGATGTTTAAATTGAAAATTGTTAAGCTCAAACAGGCATATCAAAAATATAGACATATGAATTTTGAGCAATTTTGAAACCTGGAACAAGTCCTTAATTGATATAAATTTAAATTAAATTGAAATTAAATCATATACCACCTTAAAAACCAACAGGATTAAAAAAACATGCCCGGTTGTATATGGATACTGTTCCCACCCTTTGTTAATGTTGTTTATGTACATAAAAATAAACTAGAAATACTTTCTTAAAATATTTTTATAGAAAAGATTAAGGATATAGCTAATTAACCAATGAATCCATATCTATTTCTGAAGTAGATGATTATTAGTTTTAAAGTATACACTAAATTTCTTATATAATGGAATAATCAGATAATGGTCATGTGACTCCAGTCCTTTCGTCCTCAGTTCATACCACATATACGAAAATTCTTGCTACGAAATTCTATCTATATAAAAATCCAAGTAAAATTACCTCCGACTAGAATATTTGTTTGTATCAGTTCTTTTTTACAATAACCCATTTATAAAAGTAGCCTCATCAGTCAGTTTGCTGATAAAGTTATACTTACTAAGCGAAGTGTGTACATATTTTATACCCTACTTGAGTACTTTTCAGACATTTTGTGATCTTTATTATGTTTTATATTACCTACTAGTGAATTATATATGTTTCTTTCACTTGTTTTTATGTATGGGGCCACCAAAGTGACTAGAGTAAAAAGTAGAATCCAAAAGTGGTGGTCACCGTACTCAATGGCAAATGTAGACATTGCAACAACGCAGCATGATGACTCACATGGCGGCCTAGTGATGCTTCTGCATCATCGAACCTCCGGTCTCGCACTCACCAACAAAACACGACAGTACTCATGCTGTCATTTTACGTTCATCCTCTTTGAGAGGGATGTACCGCCCTGGTCGAGCCAGTCAGTTAGTTTTTGGCCGAATCGCAAAATTTTGGAAGTTTTTTTTTATTTATATATGTGAGCCGGCCAAAGTGATTCTCATCAATAGATAGATAGATAGAAAACTCGTTATTTGTAAATCGTACTACAGATATAATCGCCATAGATTGAACTAATTGGCGTGAAATTGGAGAGGCCTATTTCCAGCAGTGGACTGCGATAGGCTGATGAATATGATGATGATGGTGATGAATACAGACATAACAAAGTACAGAAAATGACAAATGTATAATGTATAAAGGGCGGCCTTATTACCGAAAGCAATCTCATCCAGGCAACCTTAGGATTAAATCAAAAAGTATCGGAAAGGCAGTAGTTGACGATACAATGTGCAATCATTCATCATCAACAACCCATAATACTGCATAACTGCCTCTGTAGCGCAGTGGTAGCGAATGCGACTGCTGTGCAAGAGGTCTCGGGTTCGATTCCTGAGTCGGGCCAATGTTTGTATGATCTGCAAATATTTGTTTCGGAGTTTGGGTGTTTTCTATGTATCATATGTATGTATTTACAAAAAAAAAGTATATAAGTATTAATATCAGTTATCTAGTACCCATAGTACAAGCTCTGCTTAGTTTGAGACTAGATGGCGTTGTGTGTTAAAATCATCAATCATCATCAACAACCCATAACGTCCCACTGCTGGGCTCGGGTCTCCTCTCAGGAGAGGGTTAAGGCCATACGTCCCCACGCTGGCCAAGTGTGGGTTGGGGACTACACTACTATTATTTATTTATTTATAATGTCCCACTGCTGTGCTCGAGTCTCCTCTCAGGGAGGGTTAAGGCCATACGTCCCCACGCTAGCCAAGTGTGGGTTGGGGACTACACTACTAAAGTGATTCTATTCAAATACATATGAAAGTCATAAGCACAATCCAATAGTAGTGGTCACCAGACTCCTTGTGAATGCAGGCAATGTAATATTGCAGCACCGTGACTGACACTATGGCGGCCTATTGAGATGTCATTAATATAAGTATATCTTCTTTGAGAGGGTAGTACCGCCCTGGTCAAATCGGCCCATTCGTGCTGAGATCAGTGTGGCTCTAGTGCCTTAAAAAATAGTTTAAAGTCAAGAAAATTTTATTCATTAAAACTGAGGTTTGAGTATAATGTCTTTAATATCTCGATATACGAGCCTTGTGACTGAATTGTGTACAAGTCTTATGCAAAAAAAGCAAATACCTGTGAAATAAAGAAAACGAAGTAGTTTTGCTATAGGTATATAAACATAGAAGAACTATAGAGTTACAATATTTACCTAATTCTTTCACAGTTCTATATTGTTTTGTGACTATATTTTTGTAGAATATTCCCGTCTTGACCCGGTTGGACTGAAACTTAATTACATCAATACAATACTATTTGAATTTGGCCATTATTGTTGAGATATTTATTTATACACTTCAAAGATCAAAGCACTGTCTAAAATTACAAGACATTATCACGTCAACAGTTTGAACTAGTTGAAATTAATTTAAGTCGTATCCATTTAGGTCATGTACGCATCGAAGAAAGAATTTGAACCTCCGGACGGCAAACGAGCAGCCGGATCGCTTGATGTTAAGCGATTACCGCTGCCCATGGACACCTAAGTGCGTTACCGGCCTTTTAAAAGGAAGTACGTTCATTTCTTAAAAGTTTGAAGATCGTATTGATCCAAAAATAATGCAGGCGACAGTCCATTTCACTCTTTTATGTACAAGACATAAAGTTATGAAACTTTTGCAAGAAGTTACCACTAGTGTTAGTGGGAGAGCTATTCTTAAGCGTATAGGTACAGGTCAGCTTCCTGGCAACTGGTTTAGCTACGTTGGTTATCTCATCTTCGATTTGTAACTTAAAGATGTTCAAAAAGCTAGTTTTGATCCCACTAGAAACACAGAGCGCCAACTTTGCGAGGTTTTTACTTCGCATTTAGTATTTTTGTTTCATTTGAATTTAGTTCTCGTGACCGTGTTAAGCAGATTGCGCGAAAGGAGGTTTGTAGAATTTAGAATACTTGGAGTAGTAGTACCAAGTAGTAGTAGTTATTGTAGTCTTAAAACATTTCTACATCCGTGTCATCAAAGTATTAAATACTTTATTTTTAAACACATCTGCAATAAAACACGATCAATAATGAAGCAAACGGAATGTTTGTAGTGTATTTATGTGTAGTTCATTAATGGAGAATTGCATCCAGGGTGGATCCTTTTAAAGTCAATTAAAAATTATAATATCATTCTCATATTTTAGACAACTTACAAGCAGTACCTGGATGAGCGGTATTTTTTTGGTTAATTTTCTGCAAATGAATCCTTGCCACATCCCATCACCCCCAAAACCTTCTGCATATTAAATTTCATGAAATTCGTTTCCGAGATTATGTATACATCAGAATTGCTCCTTCAATGGTATAAGATATTTTCTTAATACATGTGTGTGTGTGTGTGTGTGTGTGTGTGTGTGTGTGTGTGTGTGTGTGTGTGTGTGTGTGTGTGTGTGTGTGTGTGTGTGTGAGTGTAAATTACGTAAACTTGAACAAGTCAATAACGCAGCAGACATTCAAATCTTCAACTTGAACAATAGTAACTGCCGTAACTATTTTGGAGATCCAATTGCTCGCAGAACTTCACCCACGTATGTGCAATATGGTGGAATATAATGAGCTAGCTTCATTTACGACTTCATTTCAACTGCACATATGGCCTAGTGGTTTAAGCGGTTGTCACGCTGCATTCTACTGCCCTGATTGTTGTGGGTTCAAACTCCACCTGGGACAACACTTTGCGTGATCCAGAAATTGTGTTTCCGAGTCTGGGCTATACTTTATATCCATTTCTTATATGTCTGCAAAGTTCACCACGATACAATATGTACCTACATATATTTCTAATGCGGGAGTTGTCATTAAAGTTTAAAAAGGTAATTGGGTCTGGACAATGCGCTTTCTAGCCAATATTCTACCATTTTGGTAAGAAGAGCGTTCATTTAATCCACTCTGACGTTAACTTGTTTGAAAGGCAGACTCAAAACCACTTCCACACACACTTATTATACCAAAACTGCAGTTTTAATAAATCAAATTTTCTTGAGTTCAATCAATTTTTCAAGGTAGTGGAGCCAATCTGATGTCAGCACGAACGGGCCAGCTCGACCAGGGTGGTACTACCCTCTCGCAGAAGATAAGCCTATAATGACAATCTCAACAGACTGCCATAGTGTGAGTCAAGATGCTGCATTATTATATTGCCTGCAGTCACAAGGAGTCTGGTGATGGGATTAGATTGCTCGTGACTTTCATGTGTATTTGAGTACAATCACTTTGGCAGGCTCACATATGTGAATAAAAAACAAACATTTTACGATTCGGCCAAAAACGAATTGGCTGGCTTGATCGGAGCGGTACTACTTTAGCACAGAAGATGAACGTAAAATGACAGCATGAGTACTATAGTTTATTTCGAAAGTGAATAATGGCTATAAAAATCACTCATGTGATATTTATTGCCTGTCTACCTGCGTCGAGCTTGTAAGCGTCAGGAAAATCTTTACCGATTATTCCTAAGCATGGTTTTAAAACAATAGAAAAGTAAATAGAAGGAACCTTAGCAGGACGAACAACGCCAATGTTGTTTCATTCACAGCGTTTGTACGACGCACATACCAGTAATATACATCACTTTATGTAAGTACGTAAACCAACTAAATTGGGCACACGTAACGAAGGGGAGGCTGGAGTGAACTGGAAGCGTGCCGAACTTGCTTAGATAATGTGCATACATTAAACTAAGACTAAACTAACGCGTGGCGTATCTTGATGAAGGAAGTTGGCTCGCCCGCGGTCTAATTATAGGGGAGAGTGGGCAAAATCTATCGCTTTGATATAGACGTGTATAAGATTAAATTTAATTACGTTTGAGTCTTAGGTTTGTTGAGCATGTGGTGAGGAAATACAAAATTATAAACAAACAGTTGTTTAACCTCTTTGCTTTTTAAATAAAATTATAAAAAAGAGTAAAAATAAAGTTCATGAAAACGTTCGGTGACAATGACGCGAGTTCCATGATTTTGTTCAAACAAAAACTGCTCAACGCGCCTAAAGAAATTTTCACTTCAAAAACATTATTTATATGATATCATTATTATTATTTTTTTGTATTTTTTAACATTATTCTTATGAGGGATTTTAGAAAATAAAAGAAGCATTAATAAATATCTTAACTTATCATCTTTACGAGAAATCCATTCCAGGTAACCAATGTATTTGCTTTCGTTGAGCGGGATTACTCCAGCATAAGACTCCGCCCATATATTGGTACCATGGATGTACGGCGACACAAATCCTTTACATTTTAAAATTTTATACCTGCTTCATTCCTTGAAATATGAGAAAATATTTGCGGCAGAATTTTTTAACGTACCTGGTCGATAGGATCCCAAGTCTATTTTATATTTCAGAAGAATAATCTAATAAGAAATTAGTTTAAAACTTTCTAGTAGCTTAGTTGGTTCTACTTTCTGCACTAATAGATATTTTATCAATCGTAGATTATATTTATATCGTATCGTATCGTATATTTTAAATATACACCTAGTAAATCTTTTTAAGTTTAGGAATCAATCTTGTAGTTTTTAATACCACTGAACTCTAATGGTGACAAGCAGGTATACATTATATCTAATTAGATACAGGATATTATACCTAATTAGAATTTGTGTTTTAGGGATTGTCTTCCTGTATTTTTTAGATCATGTAAAGGTCTTTGTCACGTCGTTCGCTACGGTTTGATTGTAGAACCCATGCTAAACAAAAGCGGCTGTATTTTTATCAGAGTTATGAAGCACTACATCGATGTTTACCTTAACAATCCAACAGAAATGTCAAAAAGCAGTCAAGTATTAATGAAAATAAATAAATACTTATTCGAGAGAATTCGCCTACATATCAAATCAATTCGATTTTTTTAATTTTTAAGTTAAATAACCTGACGCCGATTGCCAACATCATTTGTTACACAAACCTTTCAATATTTTAGTCACGTAAACTATACGTGATATGACAAAGCTTTAGAAATAATGTTTTGTATCAATCACATTTAGGCACTATATGTCTCCTTTCGATCGTGCACGAGAGGTTAACGGGACGTGTCTTACTTCTCCTTTAGGTACTTGTTACTCAAGTTTGTATATCTATCTACCGATGAATATTATTTAAAGTATGTTCTTATATACATCTTGCAGATAAAAAAAACTGTAAGTTTTTCTGAGCACCTTTAATAGCTATATCATCCCAAAATGTCCAAACATTAACTTGGGTAAAAGATAATAACAAAAAAAAATCTCTATAAAATATATATATCTAAAAATCGATTAGAATCAAGAAAATATGCATATGATAGAGAAACTGTATCCCTAGTCCTGGTTCAGTATTGTAATTATTGTTAAGTATAATATAGAAAAATATTAGGTTCTTTTTTCTCATCAACACCGCAACTCTCAACTCTCGACTGCCTCGGTGGCGCAGTGGTAGCTTCCGCGATTGCTGTCCATGAGGTCTCGGGTTCGAATCCTGGGTCGGACCAAGTATTTGTAAGATCTGCAAATATTTTTTTCGGAGTTTCGGTGCTTTATATGTATAATATGTATGTATTTACAAAAAAGTATTAATGTATTCATATCAGTTGAATAGTACCAATAATACAAGCTCCGTTTAGTTTGGGACTAAATGGCATTGTGTGTTAGATGTCAGAAATATTTATTTATTTAATTAATTTTGAAGTAAGTAAAAATAGGGTAGAAAAAGTAAACTGATGGGTATGTTAAGCATTTAATGTAGTATTTATTGCAGTTAAACTAGGATATTTATCGTTACCAATGGAGCTAGTTACGTTAGCTACGTTACGGTATTATAAAGTAACAGCTTGTACGAAATGGCACCCTTTAGTAATTACAAGTAAATGTTATTATGAGTGAAGCAAAATGTTAGAAATGTTTGAATTATAGTAAGGAATAGTTTCAAACAAATATATTGAGATTTTAATGTTGACTGTATATGGTGTATTTAAAAAGTGTTTAACAGAAACATTCTGAATTACATCAAAATTCTCTATTACATTACCTACAGAACAAAATGTACAATAATAATATACTTTGAAGACTTTAGTAAGAATATTTTCAAATTAAAGCTCTTAGCACTTCTCGAAATAAAATTTAACACAGGATTAATTTATCTCATTAAAACAAGTTGATAACTACTGTTTTTGTGTTTCTAAAATTTATTTTCTTACAATAGATATGTCAATACTAATGGAATAAAAACAGAAATGACATATTTATAATGAATGCCAATAAACTGCGACACGCCTAAACACTATTGTAAAGTGTCGTTACCAACCCAACGCTTTAAGGAACCCTATACCGGATATAATTGTTTTTTTTAAACTACAGTAAAAACATGACATTAGGTAGGTTTAAATATAACAATAAAGGATTTCTCATCAATTTTATTTGTTGTGAGTATTTCTTCAAAATAAAGTTCACCGAAACTATTCTTCAAACAATTCCTCTCTACTTAATTATATTTGAATACACTTTGCCTTCAATAGAGCAAATATAACACTAAACCCACAATTCGTACTAAAACCATACTAGGCGCACATAAACAAACTCGCTCACGATCACATGTCTCCCACAAGACAAATAGGTACTTTCTACCCCACCCTCCCCTAACCCGTCCATCTGAAACGCTGACAGTCGGCATTCACCTGCGGGGAAACCTCCCAACAGTAAATTGTACTGAATGTCTTTGGTACTGTGTATTTAAGCTTAATATAGTTGTACGTAACTGGTATAAAGTACGGTGATTCTACTTAATAACCCTTTTGAGAGTTCATGGTGATCTTATTGCTGTTGAGGGTTAAATGTCAAATTGTTTGAATTTAGGAATGTTGAATGTTTTCTTATTTCAAACTAAATGGTAAATGGTCGTCTGAAGTTCACTAGGTATAATGAAAATTATTGATGTAGCTGGCGATTTCAATGTTCTAGACAAAGTAATGAGCGATTGAATATCTAAATTCATTTCGTATTGTGACCTACTTCTTATGTTTTACTTCGATTTTATGACAATCGATTAATTATAAGTATTAATTTGGAACAGGGAAACGATTGTTATTTAAGTCTTTTGAGATTAAGTTTAAATTTCATGGCAGTTGTGTAGTAGCATTAAACCGCTACAAGTAGGTAAGTTCAAAGGTTTAAAAAAAATTGCAAAGAAAATTGATGATCTCCAAAATTGAATTGCAAGATTCCACCCGAACATACATTACAAGTTAATAAAAAGTTTGCAATAAGCTGTCTAATAAGAATGTAGTATATTAGGTAGGTAGCACGTCAAAAACGTAAGTACTTAGTAAATGGCTAACCGTGTTGCTAAATATATAATAATGAGTTTAATTAAATTATAAGACATTCAAAATATTGATCTCATGTTCATATTGAAAAGTCGTGTTCATATTTTTTTCTAAATGGAATTGGAAAATCTAATAAGATCAATACGCTTACAGTGACATCTGTTGTCGGATAGACTTAAAATCGAAAGTGAGTTTAACGTTCGGGAAGACAGGTGGCCTTTACAAAAAGTTTATTTAATAAATAAAATTTCACAATAAACCAATGTATTAAACACACACATTTATTCTTTGAGTGTTTTCATGACGAATTAAATTATTAAAACCTTATCGATTAGTTATTTTACGTGAATAAATCCAGTTGAATAGATCTAGAATTTATAAAAGTGTAGCTAACTCCACAACCTAGTCGGCATCTCTTATTCGTAGCGTGATGTTGTAAAGGGTAAAAAAATTTGGTTCAAATAAAATAGGTACAGCGACCTGACCTCAAAAGATATACGTAGGCTGTCTGCTTTTTTTAGATCTTTTAATGAAGAATTGAATCGAATTGAATTTTCCTCCATTTCTGCAACATGTTTCACTGATACTCCGCTCCTTTTAGTTACTGTTGATAATTTTCCCCTTAACCTAATGATGCCATAAGGCGAAACCGGTCAGGTGTAAACATAAATAAAATAGTTGAATAAGTACAAGTGATTTTAATTCTAGATTGTATTGCAACAAGTTCCATCAAGTGCCGACAATCGAGAGTATAAATTATAACCTACAGCCTTCCTCGATAATTGGGCTATCTATCAATGAAAAAATTTTTCAAATCGGACCGGTACTTCCTAAGATATAATATTAGTATAAATTAAATATGTTTAATTAAATATATATTTTGTTCAATAACAAATTATCTATGTCTTAATTTATGCCTGTACCTAAATATTATCTTGCGCATTAATTAAGAAGTTAGAATTTAGGTAGCATAAAATCCGCTTAAAGAGTATTTGAACTTATTTAAACCTATCTAGATTTACTAAAATAGTATTATAAAGGGGTAAAGTTTGTGAGAAAAACGATGTGAAACAGCGCTTGCGCTGTGTTTCACCTAGTGAGTGAGGATAACGAAGGCCCATCACCAACTCTTACTCGCATCCTTCTCCCCTTCCCCCAAAGGCCGGCAACGCACTTGTGACTTCTTTGGGGTTGCGGGTATCTATGGGCGGCGTTAATCGCTTACCATCAGGCGATACGTCTGCTTATTTGCTCGCTATTCCATAAAAAAAGTTTCGGATCTACTGAACCGATTTTGAAAATTATTTTACCAACGGAAAGCTACATTGTGTGTAAGTGTCATAAGATATATGTTAATTGAAAAATGGTTAACGATATACTCGATATATATCGAACCGCTAGCGAAATTTAGCTATAAATAAATGCAACGCTGAAGAGTTTTGTTATCTACGTAGGTAGGTACATGTTTAAAAAAATATAATTGTTCTTAAACGTCAGTTTCAACTTACAAGTAAATAGTCGAAATACGTAATCTCATCCATCCATAAATTGGGTAAGCGGGTTCATAGTATGCTTCTGTTTTGAAGATGGTTAAAATAACTAAAATAATAATAACGAAATTTTCTGGTACATCACTATTTAATCATATAATCAGTCTCCATTGTAATATTAAAATTATGTATTATATATACACTAGTCTTTGTCCGCGGCTCCGCCCGTATGTATATTGAATATCATGATAGAAAGAAAAAAAATCTACGCCAAATTTCATTGAAATCGATACAGCGTTTTAGCCGTAAAAGCGTGAAAGACAGACAGAGTTACTGTCAAATTTATAATATGAATATAGAATATATTCACGACTAAAGAAACAAAGTAAAATTCCACAAATTTTACCTTCCTATTGTATTATTTCGTCTAAGATTGCGTGTTACGTGAATCTAAGTCTCCCCACGGACTTTCCATCAACAGTGATTGATAAGCGCACCCCGTGACGCAGTCGTTACGTGGTCGTGAAGCCGAGCCTTAGTGAGGATAAGACGGCCACCACTCGCCGATAAGAATACTTGTTTTGTATTCAAGGAATCGTTTTTGAACGATTAAGAAGCCTCGACCGATTTTGAATTTAGTAGGAAGGTACGTTATGTCTGCTAAATCACTTCAGTAACGCATCAGTAAGAATTTCCATTAGCATAAGACACGAGTACAAATTTAAACTTGTATCTTTTTGTACTGTATGTAATATCGTTTATAGCGTACCTATATATACATATATACCTACTTATTAGATATATAGCCATTATACTCGTGTCATATTATTGTACACGATTAACTCCGAAATTGTCGAATCGATTTTCACTTTGTTTTTTAAATATGTGTTTTGCTGTCGTGCCTAATGAATAAGGTGGTTTTTATCACGAATTTGCTTTTGAGAGTCGCAGGCAAAGTTGTGCGGTTTAGCTAGTATGTATAAAATGTTTCCTTTATCAACTTATTACTATGTTTAATTAGGTATTTTGAGAACGGTCTTCTTTTTTTTGTTCTATATCTATGTATTGTTTAAGTGTTTTGAAATGTTTGTTAATCAAATAAGTGAGTAAATAACATAATAACAAACGCCTTGTTATAAGATACTTTTATCTTTATACGATTTGATTTCTGGTGACCCTTTTTAATGGAATAATGAGCAAACGAGCAGACGTGTCCCTGATGGTAAGCGATTAGCATTGGTTGGTTGCGATGAAGAGGGGATGGGCCTTTGGTATCCTCACTCACTCGGTGAAACGATGCCCAAGCGCTGTTTCACACCGGTTTTCTGTGAGGCCGTGGTATCGTTCCGGTCGAGCCGACCTGATCGTGTCGAAGCGTGACTTCAACTTTTAACATGTAAACATATAGTTCCTAACTATCTACCTATCAATTTGATCAAAGAGTAGGTACAACACATAGGTACGCCTATCATATTACAATTTACCTAAGTATTAGTTGATTACATGAAGAAATAATTATCTCTATGTACTTAATCTGCTAAACCTTATGCACCTTATATCATTGTTCGTGTTCAGGCAAGTAGAATCATCTTAACAACTTTTACGTAAAAATATTTGGATAAAATCAAGAATTGTCGGCATATGACCAGATGTTTAATTGGGCCTTTTTATACTTTAGTTCATTCATTGATTTCAACAAGCACACCAGTTAATAGATACGTGAAAATGACAGTTGTACATATGCACGGTAGATCATATACTTTGCAATAACTTTATATAATATATAACTCTTATAAAATTGATAAAAAACTAGAAATTTATGTTTAATACTTTAATTGCCTAAGAACGATACGTTTAAGGATATCCATATTATTACCAAAGTATTAATTTATCTATAAATACACGTACATCTTCAAATAAATGCTATTAGCTCACTTCATTGCACATGTTTAAAAAAGATTTAGACATATGTACCTACTTATTATTCTATTATTTTATTAGGTAAGTACAATATTTTTTATCATCTTTATCCATCAAAGAACCTTGCTCCTAAGCAAGTTACAAACATACATCACTTGAGAACATTTTTATTCATTCCACATAAAGTAGTTCCATGTAACGAATAGCACACGTATCCACTAAAGCTTACCTCCTAACATTATTGATGACTAAAACAACCCTCCACCCCCTTAGCCGACCGAAATGCGAAGTGGGGTCAAACGCTAACGTTTATTCACAACTCTGAAGTCCAAGATCTTAAGAACACCTACAAACAAAAACCAACTTTAAAGCCCAACACATATAATCCAAACTCGAATGCGTAATCCTGTCTTTAAAGTCTCAAGTCGACGGTAAACTGTGAGGGTGTTAGAGGGTTAAACCCCCCAGGTGGTTGGGCAATTTTACCACGTTAGGCTGTGACGGTCGCCTGTAATTTTGGGCCTAATGCGACTATTCCTATTTCAAGTTACCCTCGAGCTTAAGTATGGCCTGACGCGAGAGATAAGGCTCCCTATATACTTTAGAAGGGAGTAGGTGTAGTGTAACGGGGCTATGTATGTGCTTTTGTTGATCACGGGAGATAACATAATGGTTTAGTTCAACGCGCTATGAAATGAGGCAACTTTGAATCGAACAGCCTTTTGAACGTGGATAGTAATTTGGTGAGTGCGCTGACCTTTTTGGAAGTCTGATATACCCACGTGTACATTATAATTGTGTTTTAGTAGGTTATCAGAGTTCATTGAGTTCGGAAAACATCTGAAAAATAATAATAGGAAATTTCGTATTTTTTTAGCACTATACCTACGCGTATTTTGAAGATAAAAGAATATAGGGTATTTCTTAGTACAAATACCGTTTAATGTTACCGTTGATTATACACAAAAGAATTACCAATGGTGAGAAATGGTCACATTTCAAATCAATATTTATAAGCTATGTATATATCCCTGTTTGAGCAATTACGAATAAGTACCTAAATTAAGATAAACACAGATTTATGACTTTTGATCTAGTTTGTTTAAACAACAAGGTACTGAGTCAGGACTCAGTACCTTTCACTTTTACATTGCATACCAAACTCAGCTGGTTTTCTTTCTATTGCTTTTTGCTACCGTCTTATCAAATAAAACCAGAAAACTGTATTCACATATCCACATGGACCACACACGTTTTATTTTCACACTCGAACTCACAAGAGCCAAACAGGTGATACAAACATTCGCGAAGGAGACTCGATATAATTGTTCGAAGGGCTCTAAACAAAGATAAAGGCTCGAAAGGTACTCGAATAGATGGAACCCGGGCAGAATATAAATCGGTGTTGTAAAATTTTGTGCGGCTTAATTAATTGCGTTCGGATTAAGGGAATGTTGCCAGTAAGTATACAGCCTTGTTTTCTTTGGATGTCAATGTTTCATATAGTTTCAGCTCATTTGGTTTCCTACTAAATGATTTTCGGTACAATTTTAGTACTACTTACTAATTAGGTCTTAGTTAATGAAGACTATATTAATTATTTAGTTTAATTACGAATAAATAGTGATCTAGTATTAATTAATGATGACTTAGATATGATGTCATTAAGTGTATTTAAAAGTATCTATGCAAAGTTATGAGATAAATACTCTTTGATGAGCTTTTGTGTTAGTATTGTATTGAGAACTTTTTTTAAATGTAATAGTGTGCAAACGTGCAGACGTATCGCCTGATGGTAAGCGATTACCACCGCCCATAGACACCCGTAACACCAGAGAATAATACCTAGTTTAAAAGGAAATAATAAGGTATTGAACTACACACATAAACCTGTAGGGATCTACTATCTTTAGTAATTTGACTTATTCCAACTGAATATAATTTTGAATGTTAATTACACCGCAATACTGTGAGAACCGGTTATCTCTACAGCAATACTCCTCCATACAGGGGATAGGTCCACCTACGTAATACATTACAGGTAAGTACTTCATATTCAATCATGCTTTCTTTATATTTTTATTATATTTGACAAGAGCATCCATTAAAAAGTTTAGATATAGTTCTAATATGTACTAAAACAAAGTGGGAAGCTCTTCATTAGTTAATATCTATAGAATAGAAAAAAAATTTGAATCCATTAAAAGTAAACTTAGGTACGTCACGATATCATACAAAAAAGGACGATTTTTTTCATAAAACCCAATAACATGGTTCTATTGTTATCTATCTACCTGGTCCACATAGCAATCGTCACACCTCAATGTCTGACAAAAACCAAAAATTAAACAACCTCCTTTGTTGGCGAAAACGCTAAATTGAGGAAATTTCCATCCATTCTCCAGCCAGGCGTCATCCGCGCCTAAACCCCGCTTCAATTTCAATAGCACCCCCTACATACTCCCTACACCCTTTAGGACGCCCCCACACCCATATCCGTCCCTCTCTAACATACGTTTATCTAACGAGTATGACAAAGACACGACTACCTACAGGGCCGGTCCGAAAGTTAGACATATATTATTGTATTATACGATCGTAGGTGGCGCGGGGGTGAAGATTGATGCCACGGGGCGGCGGGGGGTAGTTTCGGCAACCCTATGGCGACGTAACGAAATTTGCGTCACGCACGGATGTGTGCGTCGGAACATGGCCTCATATTTCATGTTGGGAAATTAGATGGTGGAATTAATTTTCAAGTTTTCAATATAGAGAGGAAAAATTGGCGGTGATATGGCTCGTATGGTTATTCACAAGGTTTCTTCGGCAAATTAAACGTGTGTATGGTTTCTTTTATATTCATCAATGTTCTGAGAATGTTGTAATTTAGTTGATTTGTTTTTTGTTAAGGCCCCTATTGGGTGAACGGAGTAGGTACAGAGGCAGGAAGCTAAGATACGCATTAATTTTATTATATAACTACCTTTTTTATTTATTTAGATCAAGATATTTTTCTATAAATTAGTTTTCTTATAGTTATATAGTACACGTTTATCTACACAAACATATTGAAGTAGAAAATCTGCCTATACCTTAAAAGTTAATTAGTGCTTTTGTTTGATTTGTATTTTTAATGTGGCAATATCGAAATTTATCAGAAAAGTTGTAATGATAAGAAACAAACCTACATCCTAGGACCCCTTAAATAGGAGCAATGAAACTATTTGAAATAGCTAGAGGCTAGGTGCATTTTGTTTCAATTTGCTTTTTATTTTACATGTAAGTAAATACATATAGTTAAACTAGCTACCCCAGCAAACGTTTTTGTACTATATAAAAATTTTAATCAAAAAATATAACAAATATTAAGGAGTCCACCCTTATCTTTTCGGAGTAAGAAAATTAGATGTTGACTAATTTTTATACCTACCCGATATGCACACAAAACTTCATAAAAACCGGTCTAGCCATTTCGGAGGAGTTTGGTAACAAACACCATGACACGAGAATTTTATACAATTAGATTATAGAGCTATAGATTAAAACACAAGAACCATCATAAATATCTATAACGAAGCACTTACCCGTAACCACCCAGTATATTAAGTAAATAATCCAAAACTAAAGTAGGTATTTAAAGTCAATTAACTATAAACAATAAGAGTGTATCAATACAAAATATGGATGCCTCATAAATCTGCATAGGTACAATCCAATAGGCACGTCTTATTGTATCTACGAAAGAAATATTTAAAAACTAAAGTCTTTAAGAATATATACCTGACCATGTGTAGGTAGGATCTAGCTTTATTAGGTACTGGAGTTAATAGGATAGTCTAATAATTTATTACAAAACTTTGAATCGCCTTATGACCATAGACTGCACTGTCCCCAGGCTCATTAATTCAACTCAGCATTAGGCATTCATTCGTAGGCACCCAATCATTTCTGTACATCTGAATGTCAGTGTAAAAATATGCTCAAACTTAAAGAGGTTAAATTCGCGCATACATACATAAATATAAACTTCTAGAAATACTAAATCTACATCCATGTTAGTTGAAAATACGTACCCCTTCTAACTTGTTGCTCAAAAAAATATGGCGCAAACATTTAAAGTGTAGGAGGGCGATAATTTAAAGATGAACAAAAATGATATCGCTGAGTTCAAAGTCAGGAAACTCCATTGTGCTAATTACGCGGCAGACGGCGCGCTTTCGCTTTCGCCGGCGGTCGTTTTAATTATTTTTTTCCAGCGTCTCGACGTCTGGCGGGAACTCCAGGAAAAATTGACGATATAATATTGAGGATACGACTTGTAAATAAATATTTCTTTTTTAAACAAAGTTTAATAAGAGAGCTGAGTGTGTGTATTGGATACTAAAATAATTAAATTTGAAAATTAGCTAAGTTATTAAAAAAAGTTCAAACAAAATATAAACATAATTATTAACTGACGTCATAAAAGAAGGAGGTTTCTCAATTCGACCATTGTTTTACGTGTGTGTTCGCGGATAACTTCGTTGTGTATGAACTGATCTTGATGATTCTTTTTGTGTCGAAAAGAAAACGGTAGTACCATGGTAAGGAAACTAGGCTTTGATGATATTATACCTTGGAAATCGAGGGAATCTTCAAAATTCGTAGGGCGACTAGTGTATTTTTTTTTTTTATTAAGTTAGTATTATAAAAAATTACAATTTAGTGGAGGTCTGGAGTCGGTCTGGGGATGGAGCCGAAAGACAATCGAGAGAACTTCCCCCCCGATTTTCAGAAAATGCCTTATGTTTGGGCTTTTTACATTTATGTGATGAGAACTTTACACCTTTATATTTTTTTTTTTTTTTTTATATTTAAGCTGCAAAAATGACTCTGCCCTGCCTGATGGAAAGCATGAGCAAAATCCAAGAGTGGTGGTCACCATCCTCAATGCGAAAAAGAACAATGCAGCATGGTGACCCACACTATGGCGGCCTGGGGGGAAGGGGGATGGTGAGGGAGATAGGGAGCGTTGGATCGGGGTATGGGCCTCCGGTATCCTCACTCACTCGATGAAACACAGCGTAAGCGCTGTTTCACACCGGTTTTCTGTGAGGCCGTGGTATCACTCCGGTCGAGCCGGCCCATTCATGCCGAAGCGTGGCTCTCCCACGGTATAAATCCCACAATATATGATATTTTATTATCCCANTCCGGTATCCTCACTCACTCGATGAAACACAGCGTAAGCGCTGTTTCACACCGGTTTTCTGTGAGGCCGTGGTATCACTCCGGTCGAGCCGGCCCATTCATGCCGAAGCGTGGCTCTCCCACGGTATAAATCCCACAATATATGATATTTTATTATCCCACGGTATATTAAAATATCATATATTTTCTAATATTTAAATCTGTTTGACATCATTTCATGATGATGAGCTAATGATGAAAGATACATCTCCTTGACAGATAGGATAGGACTTTAAACAGATTTAAGATGCCCTTTACACACGCTATAATACAAATTTATTTAAATTAATAGGATTAGGTGTGGACAAGAATTCACATATTGTAATTTAAGCCAGTCAAACTGAAACCAGCTTATTTTACATACCTAGAGTTTACATTAATAGAGTTTCTATGCATGGAGTTTACGCGAATACTTAAAGCAGTCAGGTATTCTTTGTTAAAAAGTTTATATTTAGTCCATTTCTTAACATCAGCCGGTCATTAGAAAGGATATTAACCAGCCTTAAATAAGTTAAATAATTATCTGTCGCTACACACAATAGCTGTGTATTACCCATTGTAAATCATGAAGTAAAACACTCCAAATGTACAATTATGGACACCTATACAATTACATTCAAATCAATAGAGGTGAAAGAGCACTACAAAAAAAAATTGGTGAGTAAAGGTAACTTCTTCTGTTTTTAAATGATTTGATGATGATAACTATATGCATAAGAAATAAATAATTTATTGTGTACCTAATATTTTTATTCATCAATTTTGATGACTAAGTTATAGTTTAAGATATTATCTCCATATTATTATAGATTTAAGTTAAAAAGGTATCAATGTTTATGGACTTTCGTAACTGAGTATTTTTGTTGTATAAACATATTCGCGATAAAAATATTTTCAAAGATGTCAAGCGAGCGGTATAACCAATTCGAAACCTCGGGGTATGGAAAGTATTATACTCTTTTATCTCTATATCGCGTAGAAGTCCTACTTTGTAACAAAAACTTTAGAAAGTTTTTGTTAAAAATCATAAATATTATTAATATTATTGAGGCGAATACTGAGTACCTACAAAAATCATTTGAAGGTAAGTGACACAGACATTAGGTAATCAACTGTAAATGTGTATATATATATATATATATATTATAGATTACATATATGTTGTTACTAAACTTAATGATGTGAGGTTTTTCGCTTTCACTTCGATTTGAACTATTTCGACATATTCTAAATAAAGACTGTGTGTCATGACCTTCGGACGAGTGTTCCCGGTATATCCTTCTATTTCTTTCGTAGTTGGGAAAGTTCGCGTTCGCTCAATCTTTGATACTTTCTTCTTGCATTTTTTTAACTTGCCTTATTAATGAAAAGTAGGTTACCAACTTTGTACGCTTTAAGAATGAAAGTTACGGCCACGTTGCCGTAGGTCGATGAACTTTAAACTCAGCTGTCTTTTGTTTTTGTGTCATTGACGACACCGACTTGCTATTTATGCAATACTTCGTGATTCATCAAGAACTTATTCTTATGTAAGATTATGAAATCTAAATTTATCGTTTGTGACTTTTTACGCCTTTCTTCCTTCAAGCTAAACCTTATAGAACAGTATCGTTTTTTTAATATTGATCTATAAAATGATCTTACATAGATTGACGAAACAAGTAATGAATTATTAAAAAAAAACCCGACTGCGTCAATATCATATATAAAACATATAAGTTATATATATACTCGTAATCACCGTTAAAAAAAATTATTTTGACATCGTACTCGATGTATTTTGACAACATTTTATTTTACTTTTTGGCTCCATAGATCCTTGATTATGTTTTTTTTTAATTTTGATGTACCCAGTGTCATTTTCACGACTAAGACGAATCTATTGACACTACTCACATAAAAATACGACAAGCTGTTTAAGCTCTACGGCACGCCAAAGAAATATACATACATACACTCCTATACATACCTAACCCTTCTTCTTTCGCAGTCGGCTAAAAATGATAGCAATTAGTAGATATTTGTCTTATGAATGATTTAGGATCTATGCGTAGACATGCGTACATAAAATTTCCTGGAATTCGCAAACGATATGATATTAATAAGTTTATATTATAACTAAGTAGTGGGTACAGCTCTTAAGAGTAAGCTAGTGAGAACTGTTCTAGTCACTCTTAATATCCTTTTAAATTGTTTTAGGTACACATACTTTTGGAAGTTTTAAAAGTTCATTGGTGGTACAGTGGTAGCGTATGCGACTGCTGTGCTTGAGGTCTCGGGTTCGATCCCCGAGTGTTTGTATGATCTGCAAATATTTGTTTCGGAGTTTGGATGTTTTCTATGTATAATAAGTATGTATTTACAAAAAAAGTATATATGTATCTATATCAGTTGTCTAGTACCCATAACACAAGCTCTGTTTAGCTAGGGACTAGATGGCGTCATGTGTTAGAAGTCCGAAATATTTATTTATTTAATTACCGTCAATCTTCATGAATATTACTTCTCACACTCACAACAGATTCAGCGAAACCAACCAACATCATTAATTATCTATTAAAAAATAATCCTTTTATACGTCACAACCTATTCTGAGAGGACACAGGATTACCTGGACTAAGTCCCATAAAAAAATAAACAAACAGAAGCACAATGGTTAACCCTTAAATACAAGGTGGGTCGTTTTTTTGCGTACATAAAAAAGAATGAATGAAAGATTTATCATTCGATATCATAGAGATATTTGGTATCTACACTTAGTTATTTTAGTATGAAATTGTTATAATTTACATATATTTCTGAGATTACAACCACAAGTTCTTGATTTTTTTCTTGACGCCCTTAGTGACTATATAGCGTATGTATGCATACGGCTATGGTGCCATGGATTTGACGTCCTTATCAAGCAGATTCATGTATTAAGTTTAATAAATGTTTGTGGTGTATCATGGAATCATACCCAGATGACAAGCCGTTTAAAGTAATGAAACACCAACTACAAAAAAAACAAAGAATGTTCTCTATGATTCGACATTATCACTTCAAAATACAGTAACCTATAAACTAATTAATCTTATAAATTATGTTTCTTCTTAATTATATACCCAACAAAAACTATAGAAACAAAAACAAGATATATATATAAATCCTATTAGTGGGTTACCATAAAATTAAGGGCCTTTAATTAATTATATGCATGTATGTACCAGTAACTTCAATTAATAATTATCCAACATGAAGTCAAAAACCGCGTGTTTAATAAAAAAAATAGTATTACTAAATCGAATACTGAAATATATAAAAATAGCAGCGGGCCAAATTTCGCTCGGCTAGATATGGGTATTTATACAAAAATTTCAATATTATAAATTTTAACACGCTCTTAGCAAAAGTTGGATAATAACAATGAGGCCTAGTTTGCACCGACAATACTCTCACATATTTGAACATGAAAAAGTAGTTATTATGACATACCTGTAACAGTTAGACATATTGAACTTAGGATTTTTTGTGGATATTGATGTCCTATAAAATATTAGTAGATCACTTTGCTGTATCGTCAACACTTTCTGCAGCGCACGCAATATACGGATTTTCGGGGTATTTTTTACACCTTGGGCTTCATTATCGAAGTTTTCATACGGATCCTTAAATTTTTTACAAATGTCATATAACCTATGTTATTCGGGGATGATTTAGCTTTCTAATGGTGAAATAATTTTTCAAATCGATTCAGTAGTTTCGAAGCCTATTCAATGCAAACAAACAATGAAATCTTTCCTTTTTATAATATTAGTTTAGATGATTCAAAACAGATTTAAAAAACATAAAGTAAGTCATATTTTATATTTTTAATAAGAATGCCTGTCAATAATAACATTTGATTTTATATGAAAAGACTTGAGGCCACTCTGTTTAATATTGCCGTTAACCCTCAAAAGCTTACCCTATAACTATGGACCCTAAGGAAGTCCTTCACAAACGCCTAAGGCGTCTATAAAATCTTCCTGAGAATGCATGCATAATAATCATCTTATAAAACTCTCCAATACGTTCGATCTCGTATTACGCGAACAAAAAAATACTCTGGGTCACCCTTTTACTACCTGAGGGTGACATTTTTTCGATTCACACTTCCGTCAAAAACGCATATGCAAAAAGGACTGTTATTTTCTTTGATAGAGTATCGGAAATAATAATTATATGCATAATAGAACGGATTATGGGCCCCGGATTTTCTGTGTGTGACGTTTTTTACAATTCCCGTCACCTTGCCAGTGTCAGATGTTTTTTTTTTTATTTTTTAGTCATTGAATACATTTAGAGATTTAATAATATGCATTCGCTCAAGCTGTATGTTACCCATATTTTACTAATTGATAAGCGGATTCATTGTGGCAAATATCGACAGGGTTACATTTACTTTGAAAACCTTTTGTATTGTAGAATAAATTATGTAGATTCATGTTTAACATTTGATATAATCGAAAATTTACTTTGCAATAGAATTTTAAAATACATGTACTAGACGGTTAACCCTCGAACGCTGTGGGTGTGAATCTGACATGCCGTACATTTTGTAAATCACTTGAAACCAGCACTTGAGTGCGAAGGCGCGGTTACAACAATGCAGCCCGGCCGGTATCTCGGCATGCCACCTCTTGACTTCAATCAAGTAATTACTGCCCTACGGTCGAATACACCCTCGGCCCTTCAAATATTCAAAATGGCCGACCAACTCCGTATTCAATTTATGCAAGTGATAAAATCTGCAGGGAGTAGAGGAAAGTTTGTGTGATACTCTTTTCTTGTTTTATTACAGTCCGTGTTATTGCCATCGTCTATTTATTATTATTACTTAGAGAGCAATAACGTTACGGCTATCCATAAAAACATTACACCCTTGACACACCGCATATCCCGAATAACAATAGGATGCAGATTCTGATTCTCTAAAGATAAATAATACATTTTGATTTATAATAGAAGTAAAAAAATACTCTTCATTTATTGAGAATGCATAAATAGACCCTATTATTCAACATCGGGAAGTGCAAAATATGGGTGTAACTTTTTTATATCCGTTCAATACGTGTCAGTGAACGGGTTGACTTGTGAGGGACGCTTTTTTTAATAAGTACTATCAAACGTGGTACATTCAAAATAGTTCAAAAATATTTTACGGATGCATTCAATAGTGATTTGATTTATTCCAATGACATGCAGATGTAAGAGTCCTCGTTAGATTTATTTGACTGCTGTTTTTCCATTGATCTCGCGTTCCGCATGATCGGTCATGTCGATTGGTAGTTAGTGTTTATTATTTGACTTTCTACAATATAGGGGTAGTACACGTGTATTAAATTTCAAAGTTTGGACTCATAAAGTAAAGTTTTGCTTTCGCATAATTCAATCTGTTAGAATTCAAGACCTGCATAAAAGTAACTGTTAAATATGAAATTGTTGTAAACAGATCCGAACCTTAGAAACGCAAATGCAGTATTATCTGAATTCTGGTCTGATAAAGCCCCTAATCTACATAATAAAAAGAAGCGTCCGGAAACACAAATGCAGTGATAATGCCACAATGGCTGGCGAGACCGCGTTGGCACCGGAAGGGTTACTATTGTCTGTACATACAACTCCAAATTAATGAGCGCCTGCAAAAAATGTTGCACAATCGCGATGTACGATCGCTTCTTGGGGTTCTCAAAGTTGTACAGGTAGCAGATGTAATAAAATGTATAGATTTCAACTAAAAACTATGAAAATTGTAAAATTTTATTTGCATTGTATTATAAAATATGTTTATACTACACAATATAAACTTTACGATTATAAAAAAGTAGGTAATAACATAATTAGCTAATATAAATTAATTTGATTCATTTGTTTATGTATTTCCTGTAAAAATATTTTATTTTATTAACTTTTGATTTCTTTTTGTTAGTTGAATAGGAAACTGTTATTTCTTTACAAGCTTCTGTGAATTTTTTTACTTATGTATTAGGTACGAATTGCCACAAGGATCTATAAAGTACAGAAGAAAAGCTTAACTACGATTAAAAACTTTGACATCCACTGTTTAATCGTCGCTACCTACTGATCTAATTTCCATGCGCGCACGCAACGAGGTACCGAAGGGGTTACATTTATTCACAGTTTCAATAGAGCCATGCATTTATTAACTTTTGCGTGTACAACAAAGATTAGTATGATTTTGACATTTGTTACGTAATGTTGCTCTGTGATAGTGCTGTGACTTGACTTAAGAAATTATGTGATATTTGTATTTATGAATTTGGAAAATATGATTACCAAGGCTCTTCTGCTCAAGTCTGTCACAGCTTGAGTAAAATCGATTAAATCGGCGTGCAATTTAAGAGATGTATGTCCAGCAGTAGACTGCTATGGGCTGTTGATGATAAAGAGAAAGCAAGACAGCGGATCCGAATTAAACTCACTCCTTGAGTAAAATTGATTAATATGGCGTGCAATATACCTATATCTAGCAATAGACTGCGATAGGTTGTAAACGATGAAGACAAGACAAGACATCGGATCCTAATCTAGATTAGTGCTTGAATCAACCGGCCTCACTACGAGATTACGACTTCAACATCAGGAAGTCGCCTATCTGAAACACAAAACTTGATTGAGAACCATTGTCTTCAATTTTTAATATGTACGTATACAAGTTGCGATAACCATACATATTTATATTACTAAAAACTTTTATATCTGTCCATATACCCCATTTTACTTTTACCAAGTTGGTAATAGTTACATACAAAAAATGTTGTAAAAAAGTTACAGACTCGTGGTCAATAATTAACAAGTGCCTGGATGACCGATATTTTTTTTTGGTAAATTTCCTAAAAATGAATGCAAACTAGAACGATTTTTCGCCCGGTAAATCCCCTGCATAGTAAATTTCTAGTAAGTCCCCTTGCCCGCTTATGAGTAGCTTTAAAAAGCTACCTGTAACGTATTGGTGCTGAAAACACGTCAGTCTAGTCTAGTAATTTTTTTTGGCAAATTTCCTAAAAATGAATGCAAACTAGAACGATTTTTCGCCCGGTAAATCCCCTGCATAGTAAATTTCTAGTAAGTCCCCTTGCCCGCTTATGAGTAGCTTTAAAAAGCTACCTGTAACGTATTGCTGCTGAATACACGTCAGTCAGTCTAGTCTAGTTTGAAGTACCGTAACATTAGTCTTAGTTTCCTATTAAAACATGTTTTCATACCTTTAACATACTGTGGTTTCTTTTTTATTTTGGAAGGGAATAAACGATTGTGTCTCTATGTGTGTTGAAAATTATGACTTATCTCACGGAACCTGCAACAGGCTATAATTCATACTAGTTTTTTTATTTATTTAAAAGACAATCAAGTATATTCCTTATATAAATGTCGGGGGACTTTACAAACATACGTGCAACAGACACAAAGTAATACTTACCCCATGTGGGTTTTAAACCCTCAACACCTTGCAAAGCATAGTAGAAAGTGGCGATCGTTAAAACCATTAAACCATTCGTACAGTCGAGTTTTTGCTTACCATTTTACTATATTTCTTGTGTTGGTACAATATATATCATCATCTTCCTAGCCTTTATTATTCTCAAGATATTATCTAAATATCAGTTTTTCCACGGTGCAATTGGCCTTGGACCTCTATAACCCTGAGCGTGACCTGAATTCGAAGATTGAACTAGTTGTCAGAATGCACATTGCACAATGCTTAACGTTTGTCATAGGTGTTCATGACAACCGGGACCGACGGCTGAACTTGTTACCCGCGCATATTTAAATGACTAGCTCTTGCACGCGGCATCGCTCGCGCATTAGTAGATATTTTCATCTTCTATTTTACACCCTCAGAAGTAATATTTTCAAAATTTCTTTCTTAGAACTCACTTACGCTATGTAAAGAACCTGCATCCAAAATTTCAGGATTCTAGGTTCAGCAGTTTGGGCTGTGCGTTGATCTCTGGGTATCTTAGTGAGTCAGTTATATATTCATATGTATCAAGATGTACACTTTGGCTTTGTTTTTTTCACCAGTCTTTTCCAAGGATCAAAAACCGTTAATATATAAATATAAAACCCAATACTCAAACTTCACATCCCTTTATTCACTTTCTCAGAAACATCGATAAATATCTTTCAAATACTGCCTCCCTCGACCCCATTACGGGTATTCCCACATACATAGCCTATGGCATATCAGTTTTTAGCACATCCTTTAACGAGCGAACCCCGGATAGCCTTGAGCTTAAACGCTCTGTGAGACCATAAAACTCAGACAAGCGTGGCTGGTGTGTGCCGAGTGTGTTTGATGTGTCAGGTATATGTAGCGGTATGTATGTGGGTTAAGTTGTCGTTGAAGCGCGGGGAAAATCTGTTGTTATAATCTTCGGAGGCAAACGGCACGTGTATCGTTCTTACTCAGCATGATGTTATTAATTAGGTCACAGCTCTTTCATTGAACGTTATTAGGTATAGTAAGAATTATGACTGAAATACGTATTAAAATAATTCTTAGGTACTTGCCTCAAAATAACACGTGATTATTTTCACGCGTCTATGAAAACTTGTAGCCATAGTTCTTATTCATTAAAAGTCATTCATCAAAAAAGTTTTTAAATATTGATCTTTGTTAATCGTAATTTATCAATATTGACATGTGCATTATTAATTTTAATTAAAACTATAATAAGAATATCATTATTATTATTATTATATTATTATAACACTGATTGGATATTTACCCGAATGGAAAATGTAATTTAAAATAAAACTATAATATTGAAGCAAAAATATCGCAAGAAATCGACAGACAGATAAATCTTGTTTAAAGATTTCCCATGTACCAACGCCTACCATCAATTATAAATATACCTCCGCAAATTAATTTGGTCCCGTATGCGCGAACAACACATCGTGTACTGTTTTTGCGGTACATAAACCGTATCTGGAGACTTAGGACGCGATTTCACCGGGCCACTTCCTGTTAACGTAAATCCACCCTATTTTGGAACGAACACAATCGCTCAGAGAAAAACTTAAAGAGGTCCTTTATTTTTTTTTTATTATCTTTAAATTGTTTAAAATTAATTAAAACACGGTTGGCCTAGTGGTTTCAGTGGTCGCCATGCCACTTCCTACTGCGCCAAGTGTTGTGGGTTCAAATCCTACATGGGACAACACTTTGTGTGATCCATAAATTGTTGTTCTAAGTCTGGGTGTACTTTGTGTCCGTTTCATGTATGTTTGTAAAGATCCCCGCGATACAGGAATGTATATGCCTAATGCAGGAGTTCTCTTATAAAAAAAAAAATTCAACCAAGGCAATTTGAACGAAAACTAGCTTGTTCTTTATAGTAACTAGACTACCAGCAAACATACTTATATATTTCTAAATACATATTGAAGATAAATTACACCCAAACGCAGAACAAATAATCTTCTTCATTACTCAATTACTCGTTCTGGGTGCGACCTCTGGTTTAGCAGTCAGGATCACTTTTGTTTGATTTTTCACCACAGGTATCACCGTGGTATACTGAAAACTTTTTCGTTTATCTATTTCTGTTTATGGGTGTACAGTATTCGAATTAGGAGTTCTTATCAGAGTTGGTAGAATGATTCGTGGCATTTTTATTTTCCTTAGAGTTTTCCTGTGTACTGTGTTGCTTAATGTTTGAAGCTTTTTTCTAAAGCCTATTTTTTACTGGTAAACGTTATAACCATAAAATGTTACTATTTTCTTAGTTGTTCACCTTGTTTATCGTGCTACCGATTTTTTAGTAAGTAGTTAATAATGTCTTGAGTACTAAGCTTTCGCATATTGACCGCCCGCTAACAGCTTTTTTAATAAACATGTAACATGACTACTTACATGACATCTAAAAGAATAATACTAACTTATTTCACAAGAATAATAACATAAAATAGGCATAGGAACCAAATTGAGCGACTCCACAGCACCTCTTTGTCAAACCGCCCAGCACATAAACCAAACAAGTGCGTCCCAAGATGATGTTGGGCCGAAATATCCAATAACTATAGTTTTACGGGGTCCCTTTCGTATAGAAAATCGATCATCCCCCTCCTGCTACCTACCCCTGATGGATTACGCCGTCATCCCGCGTGATGGAATAAAAAGAAAACATTAGACTTGCCAGTTTTCTCGAGGGAAAACCATATTCTTAGATGTTTTTATTTTACTGAAGGGGCACGTCGGGTCTGATTTTTGTTTCCACATTAATCTTTAATGCGTGTTGTATGTTCTATGGATAATGTATGTGTGTCGTGAGAGGAATGATTGTCTTTCATCTGCGTATGTTATACACTATACGCACTTATGTATAGGTGTACATAAGTGGAACATTTCTCGTCTTTGATGTGTGTGGGTTTGTCAATAACAGCCGGTGTTTCCCTTTGTTGTTATAAGTGGCGCGTTTCCCGTTCTGATGGATTAATAATGGATAGAATTAATTAAATTCTGTAATGTACGTAATGATCTTTAAGTAGATATTATGGGCCACGACACCAATTACTATACATATATTTGTAGCTAAAGATTTAGCAAAAAGATTAACCAATATTACTATAATATTTCTGAATTAATATTAAACTATAGAAGAAATCTGTTTCACCGGACAATTCCTAGTTACTTAGGTTAAATGCAGTAGGCATTTTCTATCAGTCGACCTTAGGACGATGCAAAAACAAATTAGATTTTCATGGTGCGGAAGAAAACTGTGGTTGAAATAGATAACGATCTACAGATGTAATTTAAATCTCATATGAAGTTTGTAGATTAGAGATAAACTTCTGCAAGCGTCCATAGACAAGGATACTCTTAATGCACGGAAAAGCTTCGTAGTTTATTAACGAAAAAGATTCTTAAACTTTATGGAATAGAACTATCAAGTCAAGCTTTACTAAAGTTCTACAAATTCCATAGTTTAAAAAAAAACTCAGACATTACTGTTCTTAAACTTCCTTTAAATATTTCAATTGAGAGTTTGTTTGCCAGTGCTCATAAGGCTCGACACATTTGGAAACTAAATTATGCATCGACACAGACAGGCAGTGGATATATGTAAGTGTATTCACCTAATTCACCTTGACAATACAGTACATCTGTGGCGTCTGTTTGTATTTATTTTATGAAATTTATCTGTAGCTTCAATTTAACGTTCATAAATGTCACTTAGTACTTTAATTTAATAAATAAATTTGACTTTGAATCAATCATAATCTCTTCGTTGACTACAACATCTTATAACACATCTAGTTGAAAATCTAATGTCCGACGTACATAGCATGATATACACAGATAGGTAGGTATACAGGCATACCCTCTAGCGGGGGTGTCACCCCAGATACGGGGTGATTTACCTCGGGTCTACAGGACCCTTATCGGGCGTCGTTATGACCATGTGAGGGAGAAGTTATTGTACTGTTGCCGGGAGAGGGAGGCAGAACAACCTGTACTTTGAAGGGACGTTACATGTTATAATACTTATTTAAAATGGGAGATATTATTTTTACTTGAGATTTTCTTTATATTCTATGATGTTGTTATATTATGGGTTTAGTTAGATAAATATTCATCGTAGAAATATTTCTATGCACTCGTACAAACATCTACTTGGATAGAAAATGTTTGAATAATCTTATTTAAGGTTCCAACGGACCATATTTAGAACGAAAATGTAAGATTATTCTTAAATAATTCAAAATAACACCAAAGGCATCACAAGTACGTTGCCGGCCTTAGGGGAATGAGGAGGGGGATGGGACAAGGGGTTGGGTTATGGGAATCAGGTATCCTCACTCACTCGGTCAACAAACGCAACTGCTGTTTCGCACCGATTTTCTGTGAGGCTGTGGTATCGCTCCGGTTCAGCCGGCCCATTCAAGCCGAAGTTATATCATGAATTTATGACATTTAACGTCTATATAATAATAAAAACTAAATACAGAATGTTAATAAATCGTAAGACCGAAGATATAATCCGTCCTTAATTTTAATCTCAATTAAATATAAATATGTATAAGAAGTGATGCGTATGAAACAAGAAATGTTTGAACAAATAAAAGCACAAATACAAAATAATATTTTAACTTAATAAGAGAACAAAAATCAAAACAATAACTGATTTGTTTATAAAATGTACCCATCTTCTTTAGTTTAATTTCGAAATGTAATAACAATAAGCAATTTTCAGTACAATACAACACAAATCAAAATATCTTTTC
The DNA here is from genome assembly GCA_003709505.1 of Hyphantria cunea. NCBI lineage: Eukaryota > Metazoa > Arthropoda > Insecta > Lepidoptera > Erebidae > Hyphantria > Hyphantria cunea. The sequence goes on from PKRV01000322.1 coordinate 4,014,413, forward strand.
ATAATACATACAATAAATAAGGTATTCCCATCATGTTTTTCGAACCATTGGTCCTCGCAATAAAATTATATACGCCTACGAAATAAAACGTCCCCTAGCGACGGCATTCTGCATGCAAAATTTAATTTTACAATCCGACCCTGCTCAATATAGGTAATATTAGAAATTTATGTTCCGGACTGTCCCTATCCGTTCTGTCATAAATTTGTTACGTCACGACATAGTGCTGCCTATACCTACGGATTTAAATTTGGAACATTATGTAGAGAGTATACATTGTTTGGATTTTATAATGAATCTCATATAATGAATTAAACAGCTATCTATTTTTTTTAATTGAACAAAGATGTGGTTGTCTAGAAGAAATCGCCGTGAGCGATAAAACCGCCAATTGTTGTAGTAAAACCTTTTTGTAACTCTTTTTATTTAGTATTTTGCAATATGTACGCAATGAAGATAAATAAATAAAATAAATAAATTAACAAAGAGAAATTGACTCAATCCTTTTGCATCTTACATGTAGACTTTTTTTTGGTTATTAGGTGTTAACAAGGTTTAAGAGTTTTATAATTCAGTTTTTCATGATGATTAACGTTTTTTTAACTCATAAATTGTTACCTCTACACGAACATAAATATTTCTGAATTTATGCACAGTATATACCTATACACGTGTAGGTGTCTATCCCTCCTTGAAAGTTAGAAAGCTTCTTTCTGTACTTTGGAAGGAACTTAGCCTGCCCAAACAAAAGGCGAGATCTTTTATGTAACGGTCTTTTGTCGATTAATTCATCAAATCTGTACAAAATATTCTATCAAAATAAGCAAATAAAAACTACTGCTATAATATATAGTAAAGCTTAACAAATGAAGTGCTAATTCTACTGTGAATTTTGCAGAATTAAAAAAGTAATAAAATACATTTTTCTCGTTTTAAACCCCATTAGGCCATGATGAAAAGCATATCTACCTAGCATATCTACTTATAAAAAGATGCACACGTGGAAAATGTACTAAATACAAACTTGTGACGTCACTGTTTGTGTGTGTGATTTCAATCTTTATTGGATTAAAATTTGTAATAGGAATGAAAAGCAGTGATAACATTTTTTTGAGATGTTTTGTTACATTCGTTTTAAAGAAGGAGAGTTGAGTTATTTATTTACGATACAATCAACTACCCTATAACTGGAACAGAATCTTACATAATCACTCACATCATTCAAATCTCAAGAATAGAAGATTATACCATAAAACCTCTTGGAAATAAATTAAAAAAGCATCAGTCTCAACAATTAATACAATTATGACTGTGGGGGAGCAAAACACAGTTTCCCCGTGTTAAAAGGCAAAGTAATACAATTTTCCCGCCTTTTTCTCCCCTACCTAATTACAAGTCATTTTATTAATAAACCAGATCGTTACAATTAGGCCGATTAGTTTTTATGATTTGAACACTGTTGCATTTCAACTTAATAATGAATATCTTTCTCATTCAATAAACCTTTTAGATAACCTTAATACTTTACAGTATGTAGACACGTAATGGCTTCTCGGTGGATAATTCACTAGGAAAATAGATGAATTAGAGATTTAAAAATCATATGTTTTTTTTTTTTAAATAATAACATCTTGCAAACACACATGTCTCGATTTATTTGAATGGTAATTGGTACAAAGATAAATTATAGCCTGGAGTAATACATAAGCTTACCTTTCGAGTTTATTAAAAAAAGCTACGGACATAAACTATTTGTTTGAATTTTTTTAATTTTAATCTAAAAACTTTTACATTTACTTACGAAGATTAAATGTCACTCAAGTTTTTACCCTATAGAATATCTAACTAGAATTAGAATTCTCATTATGTTTTTTATAATATTATTTGGACCAATAGATTGATATTTAATAACTATATTTTAAGTTATATTTATTAAATAGCAATCTGTTGCGATAACATTTAAACTAAAGTAAATAATGAAATACCTTATTTTATTATAAAAGTGTAAAATACGTCATGAAAATACTCAAACTCAGTATTTACAAAATAATGTAGAAAGAAAAACAATTATTAATATTTGTATTTTCCTCATTATGCAAATTTAAGAGATTTTGGTCAAATTAAAATCCGATTTATGGTATACCTATACTCTTTTTTGCAATACAACCCGAAATAATACCAATTAAACGTAAATCAAATGACTAAATTCATGCTGTTGAACATAAACCATTACACTTTACATAGGTACATCACTAACACAAAACTACCACAGCTAATAAATCAATACCAAAGAGGTTACAAATTCACAAGTCATAAATAACGTAAGCGGTCAACGTTGCCCACTGAAAATATTTATCCACCAAATGGTCGCGTGGGCTCGGGTCAACCATTCACCAAATTATATTTGAATAACGAATGATATACGGTTTGTTTATTGGCGGGCCCGTTTCTTTTTTAATTTTTTATTATTCGAAGTTGACCGACGCGCGCTCGGGTCGCCGTCGGTCATTCAAAGGGACCGATTGGCTGAATGACCCTCGTGTTGCTACATTATGTACAAACTTTTAATATTTTCGCAGCTTGGATGTTCTAGACCGGTTTGTAAGGGGTAACATTTTATTTAAAATTTTACGTTTCATTTATAAATTTTAGACGCACGCGTGTTCATTTAAAAGGTGAAAAGGTTAGAAGTTCAAGCCGGTTCGTTTCTTCAAGATCATTAGAAGAGTTTTTTAGACAAATGAGTTGTACCTAGCTATTGGCGAATCACTTATTTTACTGTACAACTTTTTACTTATTAACTATTTTCAGTAGTATTAATAACATAACAGTAGCTTTTTACACACATGATAGAAATTGAGATTGAAATTAAATTCAAACGATATTATTGTGTCGGAAATTTGAGCTACGGCCCTCCGAGAGGGTCCCTCGGGATGAAAAACGAGGAAAGTTTCCCTCTCTGTGTTACTTTGTTTACTTTTACACTAGTTGTGTAAAAATGTAGGGGTTGGAAACAATTTCTTAGGTGTGACGTGAAACAAAGTCTAATGCAATGATTATTTTTGAGCTGTATTTGATGGAAGATTTTTTTTCTACTTGCTGCGCCTCAAGGTATTACCGAACTTTTTTTTTGCTTTTGAATATAGTTGGTATTGGTTTATATTATTGGGATGGTAATATTTCATTGGTTTCAATTTTATTTTTGCGTTAGAATTTTTTTCAGATTAAAAGTATTCTTAGTTACTTCTTACAGCATCAACTATCTGCCAGTGAAAGTCCCATCATAATCGGTTCAGATGTTCATGAAATTTTTAATGACAAACGGACAGAAAAAAAATTTAAAGAAATGGTTTTCTGAGATATAAGTACCGTACCTACTTACTTAGATACTTTCATATGCATTTATTGCAAAGCTGTTAGGTAATTTTAAATTACTTTTGTAATTTCAGCTTTGTTAATTTGTATAGATTATTTCTTCTGTAATTAATATATTTTATATAAGTTGTATAAACGTGTACTTACTCTGCCGTTGTATAGACAGGTCAACAGCAATATTGATTGCTGAAATCTGCTTTAAAAGTTTAAATTTAGTGTCCCTCATAAGTATCCAAAAAAACCTTTTCGGAGGACAGTTTTAGGTTCCAACTCTCCTATTTCAGGGCTTGGTAAGAAATATAATCAGTACAATAGACAGATAGATATATTTAGCACAATACTTCAACGATTTATGAAGCAGATCTACACTCTCACTGACGATTAACATGTACTAAATATTTGATATTCTTAAAGACATTTATTTCTTTGCTCTTTGGACAACCAATATAGATACTGAGTATTTTTCTTCTTAGTTCTGTTAGAATTAATGCATGTAGTATTTACCTACATGAGTTGTACACTTAGATTAAGACTTTTACTATTATTTTGTAATTACGAATGTTTTAGTGTTATAACTACTGGTAAAACATTAAATAAATAAAATAGGTGCTTCGGAAGTAAATAAATATTTCGGACATTGTTGACATGTTACACAACGCTTGTATTATGGGTACTAGACAACTGATATGAATATATAAATACTTGTGTAGTGGTAGCGTATACGACTGCTGTGATTGAGGTCTCGGGTTCGATTCCCGGGTCGGATCAAATGTTTGTAAAATCTGCAAATATTTGTTTCGGAGTTTGGTTGTTTTTTATGTAAAATATGTACGTATATTTACTAAAAATGATAATATATGTATTCATATCAGTTGACTAGTACCCATAACACAAGCTCTACTTAATTTGGGAATCGATGGCTTTGTGTGTTAGGTGTCCGAAATATTTATTTATATTTATTTATTATTGTTTAGGAAACCCTCTCTCGAGGGGAGAACCGAACCCACCAGTGGGACATATTGGGTTGATTAGTAGTAGGTAGTAGTTTAGTTATTATAAATAGTAGATGAATGAGACTTGCCAATTTGAACGAATTTTCCAACTTGAATTACGACGCCATCTTTAGTTAGGCACCTATCCACCATACACTTCACCGTTTAAAAGACTCTTTATACATAGCTGGTTCATAAGCAATTAAGTATGTTCCGTGTTGTTAGTATTCAAGCGACATTCAATGGCTAGTTAGTATGCAGTACCGGATCTCTCGTAATTAGCACACACGCCCCATAGTGAGAAGAGCTCTGTATATAAACAGATGGTGTGCTGTATATAGACATCAAATTACGTAATTTATTTAAAGAATTAGGACAGTAGACAGGAAACAAAGGAACAGGAAGGGATAACTTGTGTGTGTGTGTATATATATAATTTATATATATATAAATAAAAATAAATCACCAAAATGTATATACGCGCATAACTTCCGATTGGCTGCACCAAATTGGATGATTATATTTTCTGTGTGTTTGTTATTATTATGACAAGGTTTTATAGAAGAAAATATAAAGGTAACCTTAATTTTTTTTTCACAATGAAACTGAAGCGGGCGTAGTTACTCAAACAAGTTTTTCAGAAATTTAGTAAACATTTACTAAAGATAAATAGTTACAGCTAGTACATAATATGTTTTAAGTTTTTATAACCGAACTACCGTAATATAGTTTTGACAAACTATGTACTTTTGTTTGCTCCTCCGTAAGGCCGAAACTACTAAACCGTTTTTTTATGAATTTAGTGTTAACTTTTGAGTGACAAAAGTTTTTAAACGGGTAATCGGGCTAAAAAATTTTAAGCACATTTTTATTTAGGTACATTTTTATTAAAGTCAACTCTCGCACTCGGTTAATAATATCCCGTAACAGTTAAGTATCTATATCCTGTGTCCGGGGAACGTTACAAACATACATGAACATGATACAGAGAACACCCAGACTCAGAACAACAGATCACACTTACATTACATACTTAAAAAAAAAAACAATTTTTCCCTTCTGGTTTCTTGTACAGAAGCGTTAGGTGATTTATATAACTATTCTTACTCACATAGACACATGTATTAACATAGGATTTATTCACGTCTGAAATTTAAGTAATAAACATAACTATTAAGTAGAGAAAGATATATTTAAAGGTATGTTCAATTCACTATTGGCGCATAGTACTTGCTTTTTTTTTTTTTTTTTTATTTAAGCTGCCAAACTGACTTTGCCCTGCCTGATGGAAAGCATGAGCAGAATCCAAGAGTGGTGGTCACCATCCTCAATGCGAAAAAGAACAATGCAGCATGGTGACCCACACTATGGCGGCCTGGGGGGAAGGGGGATGGTGAGGGGGATAGGGGGCGTTGGATCGGGGTATGGGCCTCCGGTATCCTCACTCACTCGATGAAACACAGCGTAAGCGCTGTTTCACACCGGTTTTCTGTGAGGCCGTGGTATCACTCCGGTCGAGCCGGCCCATTCATGCCGAAGCGTGGCTCTCCCACGGTAAAAACGGCTTGCTCTTCTAAACAGCAATTTTCGCAATCATTCAGAAATTATCTTTACTGTATATACTTATATTTGACTCGGTGTTGTCAAAATCAAACATCCTTTACAATAATACTTGTCTTGTAGTACATTAATAATCTAAGTAGTGGTGGAAATTTGTATTTTTTTTAATTTATGCTTTTTAGCTTCCTACAATTCTCCTCTACAAAAATAAACTTTACCTGTGCCAAGTTTCATATTTCTCCATTCGTATAATTTTCGTAACAAATATCGAATTATTTAAAAAGACATCCATCCATATTTATTAAATTCATTGAAGAAAGAAAGGTTTTTTTTTTCTTTTTCAATTTTGATGTACCCGGTGTCACTCTCACGACTAAGACAAATATATTAACTCCTCTCACATAAATATATGATAAGCCTTTTAAGCTATAGGGCATACCAAAAAAATATACACAAATACACACATAACCCTCCTTCTTTCGCAGTCGGATAAAAAGAGGTACAAAGCTTTTGCTTCACGCATTAATATAAAGATAATACTAGTTATGTATTTCTAATGTTAATCAAATTAATTTCACTGATCTCTGATTAAAATCTTTTAATATTACATTATAGCATGTATATTTACCAATTCTTTCAATTCAGAAAAGGATATATAACAATGTATATGATCATCTTTTTATTCTTAAACGTCGTCAAAGAGAAAAATACGTAGCATTTCACACAAAATGATTGTAACATTTCTGCCCTTTTTCTGCGTAACTCACATATAATGAAGTATATTAGTGTGACCTGACCTCTGAGGGTACAAACTCACACGTGTACCTATAGTCACGCCCCTCACACACTTCATATGTGTGGCGACAGTGACAGCATTCTAGGATGTGTAATATAAATTTTATTCTGTCAGATTTTGAATTTGGAACTTTCAGTTTGAAATGTTTTATACTTTTTTATTATTGGATTTTAGCTGTAGAATTTGTAAAAAAGGTTTCATTTTCTTTTTAAATTTGGAACTCATTTTAAAATATAGTTTCGTAACAAAGCCTGACTAATGATATCTTAAAAGATAGTTATCAATTTGAAAACCGAATTATAAGCAAGCACCTCACGTTTAGTTTTACTAGATTTCTTTTCAGACTATAACCAAATGTATCAATTATTGTAATGATATTCCAAATTATTTTATTTTTTAAAGCTTAACTAAATAAAGCAAGCGCAAAGTTAGCAACAAAGTAGCAAAGTGTCCGTAAAACAGTTAAAGGAAAAACACTGTCGAAAATGCTTGGGTATATAATACTCGGACCCCAACGCACACACGCGCTAAACATATAGTAATCCACGCACACATATTAATATTCACATACAAGCCGTATGTGCCCACGTGTGCGCGGGAGGGACACGTGTGAGAGAGAGACAAAAATAATTTAATGTAGGTGTGCAAGAAAGGGATGGATGTTGCAGGACGAGCGATACAACAAATCAATACGAGCGGTGGTGACCGGTAGCCTGTGTCACTACCCCTCCGCCCCGGCCTTCCCGCGCCCCCCTCACCCCGCAGACCGCACGCCTCCACCTACATTGTCAACTGCCACAGAGTAATTTAGACCTCCCAAAATTGTTATGGCCGTGGTATTATGTGCTTTTCGCAACAATATGTTTGTATGAAGTGTTTCTTCTCTTTTTCTTTATGTATATTAGTTTCTAGATTTTTTTTCCATTACTGTATAGGAGTTGCTCCTATATGAACGTCTCTATTGCTATACTTGGTATTTATATAGAACAAAGCACAAAAAATTACTATTCTAATAAATAACTAAATGGATACTTGTCTCAATAGATTCCATTTGTTAAATTAAAATCCTTCAATATTACGTAGCCATCTACTTTAACTATCTATGTTAAGTATATCGTTATTAAAATATCAAGTAATAATAATTTGGAAGATGACGATGTTCTTCATCAGTAATTAAAATAGTAAAACTATTTTTAAGTAAAATATAAACTAGGACTATGACTAAAACAATGACTATTTTACGTTCCTGCGTACAAAGACAACTTATTTTAAGTGTAAAGAATGCTATTTCTTCATCACTACCTTTGAACTTCCTCAAAACAAGATGTTTAAATCAGAAAAGTATTTAAAAACCGATATGTCTTTTTTATTGAAAACTACTTTGCCTTAAAAATATTTTTTTTCTTTGCCTAGTCTATACGAGTCAAAGTTCTGTGAGTAGAAATCCGCTTGACCGCGCGTATGGAAGTCGCAATAGAGCGACCCAATCAACTTGATACTTTTGCAACTTTTGTAAGAAAATTTAAAATGCAATTTAAAGAAAGATCTTTAGATTTCATTTCAACAACAACACAGCCTGCATGATCACCTGTATGATGACCTGGTCATAAATATCTGAAATAAAAAATATAAAATATGTATGTACTGTAAGTAGTTGTTTAGGACCGTATAAATATGAATCTATATCGACTTAAACTAAAGTATTACTCGACTGTTCATACACGATGCACAAATCTCAATTAAATTTAATGCACAGATTACAAATTATATATTTTCATCTGTAATACCTAAGTTCCTATATCAATTTCAACTTTGAAATTGCAATAACAAAAACATAAATATAAACTAACTAAACATAGCGAAACAGAAAAATAAATAAATCCCCAAGACACCACAACTCAAAACTTAAAAGAGAATAGTACATTTTCTTAACACAAAAATACCATTTCAAGCAATGGCCAGTCTTTAGGGAGTCTTTTTTCTTAAAGTTTTAGGGGTACATTCCGCTGAGTAACAGTTCTGTAATTCACTACCCTTCGCCCTACGGAGGGCCCATACAGAGGGACGATAAACTGTAAAACCACGGGAGGGTTCCTCCCCCTCGCCCCTCGACCCGATAAACAGGGCTGTAATTTATGACACCTAGAACCCTTCTCCGGATGGACCCGGCTTACTGTTAGGTACTTTCGTTATGTTGGAAGCTGATTGAATTATGTATTACGGACACCCTAATGGACAGTAATAGCCATCTGAAACGGGGTTTAGCATTCGAAATTTGTTTCAGAATTATTTAAAGACGTAAATGCAACTAAGAGCTTTAACTCACATTGCCTTTTAAATTTGAGTCCAGCTATTTCACAGAGCTCTTTTTGTATGACTCTAATCAAGCCTAGTATCAAGAATTGATTTTTGATTTAAATGCTTAACATTAAAATTGTACAAACTAATTCTGCAAAAAGAAACTGTAAAAATGTAGAGATATGGTTGAAAATCGTTTGAGCCTATAAGGTGCTATTGCTATTTTATTGAACTATGTATGTATAACAATATTACTTATAATAATCATACTGAACAATGTTTCATTTTTGACCATCTCTGTGTCAAGGCAAACAGCAAGCTTCTTTTCAGAATGCATTAGGAACAAAAACGACCCAAAAACATCAAGCGAGTGCAAAGAATGGAATATTACCTAGTCTAAACATTTATCTACATAATATTTTTTTTTAGTTGTGATTTTTTATGTTTTTTTTCCTTTTAGTTATGATACATCCAAAAGGTTCTACAAGAGACCGCAGACTGCGATAGAGCACCTTTCGTAGTGCACTTAATAATGAATAATAATACATATTTTCGGACATTTTAACACACAACGATAGATAACTGATATTAATACTTGTATACTTTTTTTTGTAAATACATACATATTATACATAGAAAACACCCAAACTCCGAAACAAATATTTGCAGATCATGCAAACATTTGGTCCGACTCAGGAATCGAACCCGAGACCTCTTGCACAGCAGTCGCATTCGCTATGCGCCACAATGTTAATGTTCTATGTCTAGATAGTAATTTACTTTTTGGTAGAACTGTATTGAATTGAATTAATACAAATGATTTGCTCTTCAGTTATTAATGGTTTTTTATAATAGGCTTAAACCAATGCGAAAAATTGTTTACAAAATAATTATTTATTATCGATCCTAATAGGTGTATCTAAGCTTTATTGCTCATTTTAGAATGTAGCAGAATACCGTTAAAATGAATACCAATCTCAGTTATTTTTAAAATCAAAGGAACAATTAAAATAAATGAACAATGAAATAAACCTCTAAATCATAAACAACTGCCATAAATTTACCGGTTTCTTAATAAAATTGTTATAAAACTTTTCACGTACACTCAATAAAAACGTGCTAGAAGTATTATCATTCAAGTTCAAGAATAAATATTCACGAAGTTCGCGTCAACTGGGCGTACGTAAAGAAAAAAAAAACATCCGTCACTCGATAATGAGATCTCTCAAGTTTTTATGGACTATATTTACTTTGAAATGGCTAACCACAGATCCAATACTTTTTTTTAATCATATTTCCCTTTTCCATTGACTCTTTAAAATTTGTTCATTAGTCTATGGTTTCGTTTTGATTGTTAATGTTAATGAAAATTTATGATGCAATTGCTGAGAAGTCTAGTAAAAAACAAAAATATATGTGCTATGTATAATAAAATATTAAAATTAAAGTACTTATTATGATTTTTTATATCTACTAATTAATTTAGTCTAAAAACTCGTGTGTGTTAACTATAAAAAAAGTGTAGAGTAAAATGCATGCAGTAACAAAACGTACGCAAATTTAGTCTCTTATCAGTATTTTAATATTTAAAATTACAAGACATCACGTTATAAAGTGCCACACCGCAAAAGAAATGTACAGAAGTCGATACAAAATCCGAAAGGCCTGACCGATACAAGTATAAACTACACATAAATATATAAAGGATCCTATTTTACCCTTATGGCCGGCACGGTCAGGCGCCATCTTGGAATTTTCCCGTCCCCCGCTTACCACCCACGCTCAATCTTACCCCAAACATGCCCCCTCGATCTAAGGGGCTTTTGAAAGGCCGAAACCCACTAATACTAATGTCCTCTACGTATGAACGTGTGTGCGCGTGTATATGAGTGTGTGTGTGTGAAATGTGGAAAACACAGGTTGTGAGATTTGAATTGTTTGCACTCAATTTGTTTCTCATTTGGCGTTGTTTCTTCGTCATGATGTTTTACTTTCGTTTAATTTTATACAGATGGCAGGTATTCAGTTTCAAGTATTCTGTGTTCTGTAAACAAGATTTAGTACTAGAGTAATGAGCTAAGCATAAACATAATGCTAATATTTTACTATTTTGCTACTCTTTATCGAATACGACAGTTTTGTCTTAAAGGTTTTAAAAAAAGTCTTAATGTCTATTAATTATAATGTACCTATATTATTATATACAGGAATTAACACGATCACATATTTAATAGATACCTATTACAACTATATCTTTAAAAATAAAAGCCTTTTGAACAATGACGATTGCCTCTGTGGCACATTGGTAGCGTATGCGACTGCTGTGCTTGAGGTCTCGGGTTCGGTTCCCGGTTCGGACCAAATGTATGTTCTGGAAATATTTGTTTCGAAGTTTGGGTGTTTCCTATATTTAATATGTATGTATTTGCAACAAAAAAGTATATATGTATTTATATTTTTAATTGTCTAGTACCTATAACAGAAGTTCTGCTTAGCTTGGGACTAGATGGCATTGTTTGTAAGATGTCACAAAATATAAAATAAAAGTACTGTATTTAATGTATTGTTCTATAAACTTTGCACTTATCACTTAAAAACTATATACATAATATATATAGGTAATTTTAATACATTTATCTACTTCAAAAAGTCAGAATTGGAAATTAAGAACAAGTTACAGACAGTAAAAGATGCTATGTATTTATTTAATATTCTTGAACAAACTACATACAGTAGATAAGTATTTATTTCATTACTCTTAAGCCTTAAGGAAGACTGCAATTACTATTAATAGTAATTGCAGTCTATGCATGTTTGTACGCTCCACCGTAGCGTCTAAACTACGAGATTTAACCGATTTAATTTGTGAATGTGTCAATAAATTCGAAATGCCGAGGCTCCGTTTAGTTAATAGTATTTTAAACTTATACTTGTTAATCTTGAAACACGGATCGAAACTAAAACGTGTCTTATCTTGTAGTAGATAATATGTAATCATTAGTTGAAATATACTAACATAAAGACAATAAAACATAAAAAAACTTAGAAAATCTTACTGGCTCGGAACAATTTGCAAATTTGCCAAAGTACTGCTCCTTTTCGGGATCGATCCCATAACATTCGGTACCGCAGTAGTGACGAGGTGAACACTTCAACCCCAACATAAAAATATGGCTGATTCAAAGACGAACAATAAAAAAAATTAAGCGGCTATCAGAATACATTTCAATATTAGTAAAATTATTTCTTGTTGACTCGGTCATAGCCCACAAGCTTTTAGATAATTCATACTAATAGTATAAATTCTAAAGTAACCCTATTTGTGTATCTATTACGCTTTAACGGTTAAACCCCTGTTTTCAAATCATTGTTGAGGAATGACATAGTATGTTATAATTATTCTTCTATTCGCACTTGCCTATCGTATCCTGTTCCTAACATAAAAACGCTTTATTATCTGCTAGATCAACGTTGCAAGACGTCCCAATGTGCGCGGGACGTCCCGCTTTTTGAATCAAATCGGTAAAGACTCGCTTTTTGGAGATAACTGGCCGGACAGCCAAACTGAAGTTAATTAGCCGTAGTGTTGTGTCGTCAATAAAATTGGCAGGTAATAAAAAAAATTCGCATTCACATTACAAAAGGTGTAGCAGAAAAACAAAAATATTGCGTTTTTTTGGCTCCACTTACTGATGTGTTGTAATTTTTGATTACATACAATACGTTGATACGTTTCTTAACTTACTTACTGACGAAAAAATCCCCTTTTTTTCACTTAAAAGTGTCAAACTGACTAAAAAAAGTGGCTGATTTTTTTAATCTGTCAATATTCCATGACCGAGTCTATAGTGAGTACATTACTTTTCTATAGCCGTCTTCTTATCTTCCTTTTCTCATTCATTCATTACGTACCACAGTTTCGGTTTTTTTTTCTTTTGAACGCTACAATATTGATACAAGTCATATCTATGAATTCTAAATTTAAAAAAACACATGTTTTGTGTATATATATATATACCTACTGTAAATATTTATAATGAGGTTGTAGCGTACTTTACGAGGTAGGTTTACGAGTACGCTTTATGACATGTAACGTTCATAAAAGTTGAGATTTCCCTTTAAAGGATTCGGTTGTGAATAACTTAGAGCTTTATGTAGACATGTTATACTTTATACTTATTGATATTTGAAACAACAATGTATGTACTAAAAAAGTATGTCGCTTTTTTTCATTCCTGACTAGCTGAGCCTCACAATGTTACTCGGGGTTGGATAACAACCACGACGATTCCTTATTAATAAAATCAGCTATCTGCCATTGAAAGTACCGCTCAAAATCGGTTCAGTCGTTTCAGAGATTAGCCGAAACAAATAGACAGTCAGATAAAAATTGTAGAAAATATTATTGTGCTTGGGTCTCCTCTCAGGAGAGGGTCTACTCGTCCGTAGGCCCTAGGTCCTAGGGTCCCTACGTCCCCACGCTGGCCAAGTGCGAGTTGGCGACTAATCAAGTATTGTATATTATTCGTAAGTTATTAATTTATAACAATATGATACAAATATGTAGAATATGATTAGTTTAACTTCAAAATTTGTTAGACTAGTTGTGTGTGTTTGCATATTGCATTAAATTTAAATCAATTTAAATAGGTATTAAACTCAAGCAGTACTTTAAATACTTACATTTGTAATACGTTGTTAAAGGATAACTATTTTATTCATACGATTACCCCATTGATAAAATACTAACAAGCTAAAAAACCTTCTGCGTATGTACGTAATCAATTAATCATACGCCAAAAATGTGATACTATTAGCTACAAGAGCACACACACACACACACACACAGACACACACACACACACACACACACACCCACACACAAAGAGAGACAGACATCGGCGTCGAACTTTTAATACTCATCTTTTTGCGTCAGTAATTAATGAAATATAAAACAGTGTATTCTATTTCAAAACTAGTTTCGCCCTGCGGCGTTTGCAGCTATTAGTAAATATACATAAGTATATATAAGGTAGTCTATATATTAATCCAGAGGGTCAGCTTTCTGCATACAAAATATTATCAAAATTGGGTCAGCCGGTCACGTGAAGAAGTAACAAAAGTACCCACACACACACACACACACACAGATATTTTCGCCTTTATGTTATATATTTTAATATTAAGTTACTAGTATAACAACAGATATTCAGAAGAAAATTCGACGAAAAGTGAATTTTTACCTAACAAGAGCTTAACGTTCGTGGAATTATCATCTTTTATACATAAAGAGATTGATTTACAGCATTATCCTTAAATGGAAAATGGGTTTTATTAGATGTGCTACATAAAAACTAGAAGCGACGTTGATTAAAATATGAGATAAAAACTTGCAATAAATGAACAAAAAGATCAACTAATTATACTCAAATTTTCAAGTAGCAATTTTACTAACATCATTTATTTTTACTTAACTAGGTATGTGAATCTAAAACTACAAAACTTATTAACATGTGTCATCTTAAATTTTTACTTTTCCTTATACGTAGAAAAAATAATTAAAGACGATTTATTTCTGTGTAAAAATAACGCTTAAAATATTACATATACAGGCCATCATGCATGCGAAACAGTCTTCTTCAAAACCATTAAATTAAACATTCATCAATCAATCATCATCAACCCATAATGTCCCACTGCTAGGCTCCGGTATCCTGTCAGTAGAGGGTTAAGGCCATACATAATTAAACATTACCTATACAATATATAACTAAGTAATAAAGTAATGATAATCTATACAAATAACAGAAATCTCAGCACTTCTAACAATGAGCAATAAAAAAGGCCTAAAAGCTGCGGCGACGATCCAATCAGTCACCTCAAAGAGCATTTCAGAGATAATTGGCGTCTCGTTCAAAGGACGCCGGCACCGAACCACCCGCCAGGGCGCAATGCATTACCAAAATAAAAAATTCACGTCAATTTCCGAAAGGGATTTCCATCAGAGCCGATACGGTGGCTAAACACAAAACCCCGAAGGTGGCGCACACACACACACACACACACACACACCACACACACACACAAACTTGAAATATTCAGTCGCCACTCCAATACATCATTCATTCGTCCGCCGAGAACGGTTCGACACCAATCTTCCATTTGGCAAGAAAATCGATACACGTCGTGGCCATATAAGCATTCCGGGGGTGGTAGACGGGGTGTCTTAAGGGGGAGTTAAGGTTTAGTCCCGAATATTGAATTTCCCTTGGGACAAACCCGTTTCGCTTTGTCCCTTCGGTCGGGGTCGTGTGGGCCGTGTGATGCCCGGGCTAGAGCCTACCTACGTACATGTACGCGCACACAGACGGACGGTGCGTGAGTGTAGGTTCGTGCGTAAGTGTTGGATAATAACATTGCGAGGCCACCAGGCATACGTGACTTTCAGGGCGTTTGACGGGCCCCCAGGCTATATGCTCTGTACGTACATACGTATTATAATATCTACGCGTGTGTTTGAGTGGGCGTTTTACCCTATATGTGATATAGAGACCTCCCTTCGCTTCAAAGCCTTTAAATTGGGTCTCTTTAAATAAAATACTGTACGCACAGGTTTTTTGTCAAAAAGAACACTTTGTATAAAATTGCAGAAATTTATTAAGTTTGTTATTAACATTTCAAATTTGTTGTGGACTTGAAAATGATAAAAACATTTCAAGCAAAGATTCATAAAAATATTTACACACTATATTTTTATTTTTATTGTTTTTATTCTTGACTCCACTGATACAACATCTTATTTTTATATTATGTAGATAAATTAAATAGGATTGCATACAAATTGATAAAAAACAGCTAAACATTCATTCGAAAAAATGAACTAATAAATCTAAAAACATCAAATATTAATTGAAAAAATTTACTAATACGAAATTTACGATAAATTACGAAGACAAAGGCAGAAGAACTTTGAACCAAACAAATTAACCCTACACATTTCTCTCTATATTTGTCTTTACTCAAATACAAACATAGCATTAATCTTGCAACTACTTCCCCCCTTGCCATTATCCGTGTCTATGGCCCCCCATTACTCCATATATTTAACTGTTTCGACCCCATAAATGTATGGCCGCTTCATTTACTAGTCACACATCGTACCCCTTAGTTTATGTGCCGTAAAATTACTTACGCTTTCGGTATTTCGTTACAAATGTTTCAAGTAACTATCGCCATTTTGTAAAATATTTGTGTTCTTGGTAAATGACATATTTCAAGACGTTTAAAACTTCAATGTTTTAGGTATAGCTACATTAGAATTTTCCAAAAATATAGAGCTGTTAGACGATTAAGTCCACTCCTGAAGTTTCATAAAATCTCACAAATGAGTGCAATGAAAAATGTACCTTTACACAGATACAACTACAAAATTCTTTCTTTCTTCAGTCATAGGAATAGTAAATAAATCATACTTCTTTACTGGAATAAAACCTGGTCTAATGTAATACGACTTGAGTTTAAACCACTAATCCATTTTTAAAGAACAAACAATAGACATATATATCCACAATTCCGAAGCATTAAGCCTAAAACAGTACCGCCGTACCGTGTTCGTATTTTCAATCAGTCCCCACCTTTGTAAACGTGAACTATAGGGGAAGTGACGTCAGATACATATGGGCATGTTCTTCGTTTCCCGCTTTAATCCCAGCCGAACTATCGAAACTATCGGGATTGCTTCTTGAGGCGCTTGAGCTTGACGGGACGTGAAACGAATTGTGATGTTCTAAATTCAAACTAGTGTTTTAAATTTTCACTCGAGTTTCTAGTTGTTTCTGAACCGACTTTTAGTGGTATTTTAGTAAACTCTAACAGCGTTACTTATTGTCATGCTTGAAAAAATAGCCATAAAAATTGTTTTATTCTAGTATTTATATCAATCTTCAACAACTGCCTTTAATACTGTACTGCTGGACTCTGGTTTCTGGCATACCACGCTAGCTAAACGGATTATAGGTAGCTTTTGTTCAAAGTTTTTTGTTCTCTTTGTAGTGTTGTAGTCCATGATTACCACAAGATGAGTTGGTGTCGCATTCTTAATCCGTCACCACGTAGATGACGTACTGTAATGCATTAATTCTGCTTCAAAATAAACATACTACTTATATACTGATGCTAACGTTATAATAAGATACAATGTATTAAGTAAATCGATATCAAGCTCTTATTACGACTCGTACTAATGTCGTGTGTAATCGTTTTTGATAAGTCGGTACTCTAATAGCTCCTTTTGATACGCCAACATGATACAATACGAAAATATAGATTTCATACAATCCTTTAAATAAAATTGTAATTCTTAAAAATATATTGTCGACTTTCCCCCGAGTCACCCGGGGGCGGACTTGTTAGAGCATCGGTCGAGAATCACGTTCTCTTTGAAAAACGTCCTTTGATGCGCTCGCCTTGTTACGACCGTAACAACTAGCGTTCTCACAGTCACGTGTATTAAACCTTTAACTCTTTGTTGACTCCATTCTCAATCAACTTTAAACCTTATCACTAACCCAACAAGAACCAACTGTCTCTGCACCGAAATAAAATAATTTCGAGTAGGCTTACGTGCTCGGGAACTGAAAGTTTTTTTTCCCTTGATGAGAAAATGTGTTTTTCATGATATGTAATATATATTCTCTTTCCATCAAAATGTATTTTATATTTTCGACAGATAAAAATATCAAGTAGTATCCGAAGTCAGTATCTTTAACCAAAATTAGCTATTTTTTTGATGAAGATCTCATACAATCTACGCCTGTGATATTTGAACCATAGCGTATAATGTCTCTCTTTGATTACCATTTGACGAACTGAATATTCCGCTCTGATAGACTTTTTGAGCCATGCCGTAGCCTGCAATTCAACGGTAGAGAAAAAAGAGAAAAATTGCCTTTGCTTTTTTTGGATTATTTCTAGTTATTATTATCCTGCCTATTTCATGTTATTGGTATACAGATTGATTGAAGTTTATTGCTATTCGCTAAAATATTTTTTTGGAATCATTTCATCTGCGAGTTCACTAGTTATTCTAGTAATTATCTAATGCACCTTTAGATTATGCCATAATGCTACTGCTAATATGTTCAAATAAAATACGAAATATAGAACGTCTAATCCATTCAATCCAATAAAAAGTAAACGTTCGAAATTCAAATTGAGGCGCAATTTAAAATTTGGCTTTCAGAAACCGAACAAAAATAGAGCACACAATGCATCGAATTAATTTTCTAGCATTGTTTTCGTTTCACAAACGTTAAAACAATAAGTTTTGAAATCACATGCAGAGTTATAGACTAAACTCCATTTGGCCTTTGTCGTAACCCTTTGTTAGGGCGAGATCCTTCATTGTTTTCACAGGGCGCGAATTAATCTCAGTTTATTTCTTTGATCGCGATATTTCGAATAAAGCCTGTCAACTTACCGTGATGGATATGTAAATGGAACGTTTTTGTAGTGTTTGAATGAAATGCATTTCAATGTGGAGGTCAACTAACTCGATCGTTCGAAAATTGTTTTTGAATAGTTTTATTTTAACAAATAGTGACGCTTATTAAGTTAAGCTTCATTTTAAATAAACACGCTTTGGATATATTTACTGTAAGTTATGCGTTCCATTTTCTATCAGTCAGAATCGTGGCTCAGCCGCGAAAGGGCAAGGCACTGTATCATTTTAAGACTCATTTACAATATACGCGTCTTCTCTTTTCGCAGCATCAAATACTCAAAGCTTCCTTATTTAAGAATGTGTGTGGCTAGGATCACTCCGGTTCTTTATCCAGTCACAGTGTAAAGGACTAAGAAAACAAAGCTTGTCTTATAATAATGTTTAGGTAATTCTTTATTATTTCGGGTTACCTTAAAATCATACAAGTTACCTAAATACTTACTCATATTACAAAGAAAAGTAAATGCAAAATGTTATTGTTTCTCTATTTTTCTTGTTATTGAGACAGAGAGATATTGTCTTAACATTTCATTTACATAACATTTTTTTTTAATTGTGTCTGTCTGTCCGCTTGTCTATCTGTATGTTTGTTCCGGCTAATCTCTGATACGGCTGGACCGATTTCAACGGGATTTTCACTGGCTGATGATATAAGAAGTAACTTAGGCTTCTTTTTTAAACTAGCTTGACCCCGCGGTGTTACCCGCGGGTAATACCGCGGGTTCAGATAGTATAAAATAAATGGATAACATATATATGTAAAGCTAAGTATGACAAGCCGCGTTTAATAATTGAATAAGTTACGACATCTTGTGTTCATTGTCATAATTATAAAACTATTTTATGTATGTATATGTATTTTATATATATATACGGGCGATGTAAGGTACCTATCTACATATTGTATAAGAAATATCTATGCCAGCTTCATTATTACGGAGGCTTTAGGCCGAGGCAATATCCGGGTAGTATCGTAGCGTTCGTCAGTTTATTTATGTGAAAACATACATAGATTATAGAGGAAACGTCAAACGGCTACAGATAAAAAATAACTACTATATATATTTTACCTACTTGAGTTTTGTGCCTGATCACTTACCTATTGGATATATGCAAGATTCTTTTGTTTCAATAAAACAATTCCCGCATTAGAAATATACATTCTTTGCTGCTGGGGACTTTAGAAACATACATGAAACGGTCACAAGGAACACCCAGGCTCAGTATTACAATTACAAAAACTGTTGTCTCGTGTAGGTTTTGAACCCAGAACACTTGGTGCAGTAGAAAGTGGTTTAACGATCGCTTAAACCATAGCCAACTGTGCATTTAAGATTACATAAATCGTTTCAAAAACAATAGTAATACCTATTGACAATCTTCAATCAGTCAATCATCATCATTGATATCATCAATCATCATTCGTCAATCATCATTGTTTTGAATCATCATTGAATCAATCAATGAATCATCAATGAATTATCATTGATTGATTAAGTAATATCTATTGACAGTTTGTAAATCATTGAGTAATATCTATTGACAGTTTGTAAATCAAATATACCATTTGACGTAATGTAAACATATTTTGTATTTCATTTTGCTGTCACTTGCTTCATAATACTAATTAATAAGATTTACTTGAGTCTTATATCCACCTCTTTCAAATACCAGGACGACTTTCAACCCTATTCGTAGTATGTAGAGGTACAGAGCAATCATTAAGATATCCATAATGTTCTTTTTTTATGGAATAGGGGGCCAACGAGCAGACGTATCGCCTGATGGTAAGCCGCCGCCGCCCATGGACACCCGTAACACCAGAGACATCACAAGTGCGTTGCCGGCCTTGGGGGATGGGGAGGGGGATAAGGAGAAGGGTTGGATTATGGGCCTCCTGTATTCTCACTCACTCGGTGAAACACAGCGCAGGCGCTGTTTTACACCGGTTTTCTGTGAGGTCGTGGCGAGCCGGCCCTTGCATGCCGATGCATGGCTCTCCCACGGTATAACCTTGTTCCATCCCTTTTCAAAGCGATTCTCATGGTATAAATATATTAAAAAAAATAAATATAACGGGGCTGATCAGTAATCTGTGCCTCTTGACTGAGCACAGTCGCTGGCACCTTATCATTGGTAATAACAGTCTTATAACGACTACATCTAATTATATGTACCTATCGTATTCCTGTAATATAAGATTTTTCGTAAGTAAAAGTGTCTAGAGACTTAGCCATAGATTATAAATAGACTTTCAATTATATTTATTATTAGAAATAACATTGTCCATTGTAGAAACAATCCGTTACAAAGGCTTCGTTTTACAAAATCGACACGCTCTACACAAATCAGCAATCTATAAACTAATTTCTTACATCTAATACGAATCTTAACAAGACGGTATCCGTAAACTAGAATACATAACACACACACATAAACAACATATATATATTCAGTTAAGCCTTCCAAAAGTAGCTTCAACGAAGACGCACACATACAACGTAAAGCCGCAAGGCACGTAACATAAGGAGCTTTGAAATTAATTTAGCTCGGAACTAGCTGGCAAATGGATAGACGTGTGAGCTCGGGAAGGAGGGGGTACCTAAACCACTGGGTGTAGTG
>PKRV01000322.1:4035566-4086986 GCA_003709505.1 Hyphantria cunea
GGGGGGTGTCGGGAAAATTCGGCGTTTAGGCGAGCCTTTGTGGTGCGACCGGTTGTGCTTAGCAGTAATTGTACCCCGTTGTATATGGCGTTCCCTGTTTGATCATAATTGATATTGTGTGAGCTTACCAATTATAGGTATGTGGTACCTGTTCGGTATTATGTTTCTTTGTTTCGGGTACGTCGGGTGTGTTCTAATTACCAACGTGACGCGTGTATTTTTATAGGTTTAAATTGCTAACGTAAACGAACTAGCGGATAATTGAGACAACTTTAACGTATTTCACACGCCCGTCCCTTTTTTTTAGGCTTCTCCCACATTAGGGATATACATTCCTGTGGCACGGGAATCTTTACAAACATACATGAAACGGACACAAAGTACACCCAGACTTAGAACAACAATTTATGGATACACAAAGTGTTGTCCCATGTAGGATTTGAACCCACAACACTTAACGCAGTAGGAAGCGGTGTGGCGACCACTGAAACCACTAGGCCAACCGTGTAGTCAATCGTATATACATGTATAAAAAGCATGATAGGTAACGTTGCTCCCCTGTCCATAGGAAACTTATGAGAGTTACAATGATAACCCTTTTCTCTAATAAAAAACGATAAAACCTCTATTTTGAAATACTCTTTGGTCAGATGTAGCTGTTACTTGTAAGAATTTGTTACTTTCATACGTTGTAATTCCATTAAACTTTAATCAGTTTTCCTTCTTCCTTCTTCACTTTGCTATCTTTGTATTTTTTTTAACACACTAATCTCTTATATTCATATGTGATTGGCAGAATTGTTGACATCGGCACAGGTTGCCATATCCAAAAAAAATAAAAAAGAATTTCTTAGTATACAATAAAGTAAAGTTTATTTCTATTCAATCGTATTACTTTCAAAGGTATAACAATAAAATATATTTATATCTTTATAACAAATAAATGATGTAAATCCCGACAGTTATGCCATTTTAACATAAAACGGGCCACGGCGGAGGGGTTATGATTATTCGCGTGAAACATAAAAATGTACTTTCAAATGTTTGCTACGGGCTCCACAATAACGCATTATACGTACGCAAATCGATGTGGGAAAATTACGCATACTATTAAATATATTTTCTATTATTATAAATAATACCACTACAAAATTATCTTTACTCTATTCGACCATTAGGCATATTTGTCGCAAAAGCAACAACTCACTCCAAGCTTCTCGAATAAATATTACTGAGACACATTACTCACTAATAAGAGTTAACGTCAATTAATATGTACCTGCTGTTGTACATAATCACTCTAACAGTCAACACCCACACATACCTACACACACTTTGTATATATACTTACATTAAAGCTTACCCTCACACACTGACATATAATGAAACACGTCAATATCAAAGGCCCGACAATATCCGCGCGCGTCACACATGTATGACGTAACTAAAGTACCTACCCGGACCACCCCGGGCGATTGCCGGATAACCAGCTTATTAATATCCGGTTATGTCTCCGTCTATACACATGCGGGCCTTTGATTTATATGTATTGATTTAAGTTTGCTTCAATGCCAGATGTATAACTTTTCTAAGAAAAATATAGACTTTTGTTTTTAACACTAATGTTTTCTTTTATAAAGGTATGCTAAAAACAATAACCAGCATTCTTGACATTCCACAACAATACCTCTTTAGTAGGTATTCCGATACTCAGTAAAGTTATCTATTTTAAAACATTTGATAAATATTTTATAGACGGGTGTATTTTTAGTGAATATTTCGTGTATGAGCATGGACAGGTAATTATGAATACCATTAGAGGAAGCCTTAAGTGAAGGGCACCAATAAAATAAACAAAAGTATAGTATAGGTATGCCCAGTAAGAATAAAATACGATTAATTTTCGACTATCCCATACATGGATATAGTAGAACAGTAATAGTATGATAGTACTAAAACTATATTATGTCATATTCTCCAACTGTATTTGATGATCGCTGCCTTTAATATTGTAGACGGTTCTTATATTGCCTGATTGTGATAATGGCAACAGCATTTTTTGAATATGGAACATTCTTTGAATATGGAACTATGAGTGTTATTATGTTGAGTAATAAAAATATATTGGCAGTTCCAGCTCCTGACAACTACGACATGCCAGTAGTTAAGATTTATATACCCTTTAATATATACGAATATTCTACTATTATTTTGACTCTCGTTTTAGCTGCTTTTGACAGATCTCATTCATATCCATATATTTATTTTTATTTGTGTGTTAGATGTCGGAAATATTTATTATTATTTATTATTATTTATTATATCATGAGCGGAACTTGCCTTATGAATCCAAACTACCGATTACGTACAAATAACCTTAAGATATGATGATTTTGAGATCCATATTAGTTTTCGTGGTACAAGAGGAGTGAAATAAGATATCTTTATACACTTGCCAATTTTTTTTATTGAATTAAATGGGGAAAAGAGCAAACTTATCGCCTGATGGTAAGCGATTACCGCCGCCCACGGACACCCTATAACACCAGAGGCGTCACAAATGCGTTGCGGGTCTCTGGGGGATGGGGGAGGGGTTGAGGTATGGGCCTCCGAAATCCTCACTCACTCGATGAAACACAGCGAAGGCGCCGTCTCACGCCGGTTTTCTGTGAGGTCGTGGTATCACTCCGGTCGAGCCGGTCCATTCACCTGCAGTACTTTCTAGATCTTGTCAAATGTTAACGCAACCTTAAACAGATAAAATGTTCTAGAATCGTAAGAGTATCAGAAACAGAGGGAAAGTTTTCTCTCGTATATTTCTTAAAAAATCTTTCCAACAATTTAAATATTTAATATTATGTGATATAAACTTCATATTTAATATAGCTAATATCTCTTTAGGAAAGTGTATAAGAGTCTAAATACATGCAAACTAATTGTAACAGTTAATAGTCGTTATGGTTATTAAAATCCTGGAGATTACAGAATCATCGCCTTCTATAAGTTTTACAATACTAATACAATCCTTTTCTTTTTTACAGGATTTATGGATGTAAATCTTAATAAAGATGGCGTTTAGTAGGTACTTATGACATCTAAAAGAGGAAACAAGAGGAGACAGATGACTTAGCTATTACGAGAGTTTTTTTTATGGCAGCTTACATTGTTGACCACAGAATTATTTATGAGTGGTTGATTTTTTGAGGTAACATTTGTATTACGAAAACCTACATAATTTTTTAATACTATTACTAAATAAATATGTTATTCTTAACTAGAGATCTGCTAAATCGACCAAAACGCATTAAGTCCGTCTTGAACTTTAACTAGGCATATTGACCTTTAGCATGTTTATAATCACTTTTGAATACGATGTAACTTTTCCATTAATATAACTAAAACTCATTATTAAGTAGACAATACAATTTTATATGTTTGTAAGTATATAAGTAGGTATTTAGTTTTAGCATAACTTTAGCTGACACTTTTTTTTCTTGAAAGTACTACAGCACGAAAATCCTAGCAAACTACTGACCGAACTTACAATTTATCGTCCATTGGTCTTATTCATTCTATTTATTACTGCACCAAGACAATCTACCAGTTCAAACCTCGTTACCGCAATTCATCATTTTCTCTCGACCCGCCCTAGCTCCGTACATGGTAATAAAATGGTTTATGTTTGTCTCTGGCATCACACAATGTATTATTTATTGCTACATCAAGAAACCATATAGGTTTTATATTGTTTTTATAGCACGACTTGTTTGTTATATATTGATAATAAATAGTTTGTACACATCTTTGTTGTTTACTTTGCTAGCTTCTGCTTCTAGTTTACCTATTTATTAGAAAATAACGAGAAAAAGAGTGTAATTATAAATATTTAAATATATAATATAATCATAAAAGACAAAGCAGGCAGTATGTTAAGTAAAATAATATGATGATTTATGAATCTCTGCTTGACTTACTTTAAAATCACAATGTCAGTATACTTATTCATCTTTCAAACCTTATCTGTTCAAACGCGAGATAGTTTCTTGTTTATTCGAAAAACGATCCCCATTTCATCTCATCGATATTTTTATATCGTTAACTTCATCTTTCAGACTTAAGATTTGAAGACTTTAAATACTTGACATTGGCACAAATAGCTAAATAGCTGGTTGCTATCTCAGATGAAGAAGAAGAAGAATCTATTCAAACATAATTGGCGATGTTATAAAAAGAACATAATAGATAAAGAACAATAAATTTAACGAAAGCACAGTTGCGCGTAAACCCTAACTAAAGCTAGCTTTTACATAGCTTCAGTTGAGCTTAGCACAATAATAGTCAACAGCCTATAATACTCAACAACTGGACATAGACTTCTATTTTAAAAAAGCGATTTACTTTACCACGCTGGCTAGACAGTTTGATAAAGCAGGCGTGGGAGAGCCACACTTCGGCATATATGGGCCGGCTCAACCGGATTGATACCACGGCTTCACCGAAAAACCGGTGTGAAACAGCGCCCGCGCTGTGTTTCACCGAGTGAGTGAGGATACAGGAGGCCAGTACACCAACCCCATCCCTATCCTCCTCCCCATCCCTCAAAGTCCAGCAACGCACTTGTGACGCCTCTGGTGTTGCAGATGTCCATGGGCCGCGATAATCGCTTACCATCGGGCGTTACTTCTGCTCGATTGTCAGCGATATCATAAAAAAATAGGCTTGGTTTAAATTTTTCAATGCAGTTGTTGTTGTTCTGTATAGTTCGCTTCTTTAAGCTTTTAAGACCACGTGTGGCGATCCATATTCTCATTTAGACACCACACGAAGTGCACTTAAATTGTATAGAAACACGAAAAGTTGAAGGATTAAAGTAAGTAGGTGTCCCTACATGTTAAAATCTGGTGACCCCGCTCATGTTGTCTCCGTGAGGTGTTTAAGTTGATGAGCATTAGATAGAAGAGCGCTCGCTACACTTATCTAAGAAACTCTTATTAAATCCTTCTCAACTAATCCTTCAGAGGAGGTACTGACTGCAGATAAATCTTCTTAACAGATAATAATAGCAATATTTTGGGATGTGTAATGGCTAATGACATAGCTAGTTAAGCTAAGAAGAGTGTGTGTAATCGGTTCTAGAATGCAGATAAACCTGTCTGTTGTAAATGTTTCTTACTAAAATTATGAATACGAATGTTTGTAAGGATTTATGGATATATGCTAAACGGATTTAGATGAAACTTTACAATGATAGAGCTTGTTTATCAGAATAACATATAAGCTACTATTTGCCGCACTAACGAGGCGCAGGCAGAAGCTATAAGGTTATGTCTTGAAACTATCAACATTCTGGGTAGGAATAGATACCGATACAAACGCCGTAAACGTAAACTACCTTCTGTACTTGGGGAGTCATACTTCATCACATTTATCTGACTGCTTCGGTGGCGCTGTGGTAGCCTATGCACTGCTGTGCTTGAGGTCTCTGGTTCGATTTCCGGGTCGGACTGAACTTTTGTAAGATCTGAAAATATTCGTTTCTCAATTTGAGTGTTTTCTGTTTATAAAACATGTGTATTGACAAAAAAAATATATATATATATATATATATATATTATTTATTTATATGACTTGTTTAGTGACCAAATACAAGTTTTGCTTAGTTTAGGACTAGATAGCGTTGTGTGTTAGAACTCCAAAATATTTATTATTATTATTTATACGGCTCGAGTGGAATGATGCCACAGCCTAAAATAAGTCAGAGTTAAATTAATTTTTCGTTGTTTTTTCACCTAGTAAGTGAAATTGACAGTGGGTATATCAAAGTCTGAGTGCATACAAGTATTTAGGCTGCAGGCAGTGTAAACACTTAGATACCACCTTATCCACGTTGTTTAACGTTATGGAACGTTTATATATTATTTACGACTTTAAACTTAAGGAGTTAAACGTAAGTTTCATTTATGCTATGTTTTTGGCACTTTTAATAATATTGTAATTATCACCACATACCTCATACGCGGTTATCTGATCCCAAACTAGACAAAGCTATGGTAATTAGACTGATGACAAACGCACTTATACATTTCTAAATACATACATATTATAGATAAATTGACTGCACGGTTAGTCCAGTTGTGTAAGTAGTGCTGGGAGGGGTTCGGATGGCGTAAGAAAGCGGTTCCCGGATCCCTCCCGTCTCAGGCGCAGAGTGGCACATCGTGTGGTTTTAGTCGGTTCGATTCCGACACACCGCCCCGCCACAAACCCCGGTGGGGTGAAGGCCCGAGGGGGTTTCCACAGGTAAAAGAAAAAAAAAGAAAAAGTGGTGTAAGTAGTCGCCACACCGCTGTCTACTGCGCCAAGTGTTGTGGCCATAAATGGTTCTAAAATAGAACTGGGTGTACTTTATGTCCGTTTCATATATGTTTTTAAAGTCACCCACGACAGAAGATGTATGTTCCTAATGCGAGAGTAGTCTTTTAAAAGAAAGAACAAAAAACACTCCCAAGCACACATGAACTCACTAAGATCAGGGTGGGCATCGATTCCACGACCTCTAGTTTTCAAGTCAGAATCCTGACCACTAGTCCCCTAAATCTGCTGGCCAGGGAAGGAAGGAAAATAGAGGAAAAACCTATTGAAAGAGTGAGTGATTCTGCCTAAAGGTAAGTAGAGCCACGCTGAATTTAGCACGAACGGGCCGGCTCGACGGGGCGATACTAACCTCGCACAGAATATCACTGTAAAATGACAGCGTTCGTACTGTCTGCGTGTGTTTCGTTAGTAAGTGCGAGACCGACAGGCTCAAGGATGCAGAAGCATCACTATGCCGCCAGGGGGGGATCACCATGCTTCATTGTTAGCATTCGCAGTGAGTATGGTGACCACCACTCTTGGAGTCTGCTTATGCTTTTCATCAGCCAGAAAAGAGTCATATTGGCACAGCCATACATAAAAAACTGTTCTCTCAAAAGAACCTCTTTTAACACCTAATGTTTGCCATAAATAAAAATTTATTTACAGACATTCGTAAAACTAATTTCCAAACCGTACCTGTAATTAGTGAGACCGTGGTATATACTCCGCCGTATATAATGTAATTATGCACGTACATATACGCCCGCCTCTAAAATACTCTTGGAACAATTTGGAACTAGAGGCGAAGTTTGGGACCGCAGCAGACGGCGGCCATCTTGCCGTAGCCATGGCAACCGACCGCGAATTGTCTGCTCTCCACCTGAATTGTAAATACCTGGCAGCTCCAGGCACTAATTGTTTATTATTATTGTAGGTATTAGAATAAATAATAGGTAATTTAAGGTTTAGGATAATAAAGATATATTATATAGTAGTTGTTACTGTATATACTACTGATTTAGATTATAACGGTTACGTTATACGTTCATGTTCAAGATATTTGAGATATGTAATAACTTAGGCCTCTTCAATTTCTCGCCACTTGGTTCGATTTTCGGCTTCTCGCATCCAGCTCCTGATAGCGGTTTTGCGCAGATCATCAATCCACCTGGCCTGTGGACTAGGCCTATCTCCAGCAGTGGACAGCGATATGCTGATGATGATGATGAATAGCTTAGGTGAAATAACCCAAAAATAAAATAAAATGGTTTGTGTCTTCCGAAGAATAAGATGCCTGAGACCATATGTCCTGATAGTTTTAATGGAAACATCACATAAACTCCTGCGTCCACAAGGAGGTAGAGAGCCGAAGGATTTTCAACACCGTTAACCAAAAAGACTGATACACAATTCCAATCACCCACTTTTACTTAATATCTATTACTAGCAAATCGCTCCGGTTTCGCACGGGTCCATAACGGAAAAAAATATAATATAACCATTTCTCTGGGATCTGCGGCTTTCATCCGATGTCTTCAACAAAAATCGTTATATTTTAGCCAATATATTCCAAAATTTAACAAAATATATACATATACCTTCCTTAAAAATCACTCCTCAATTTTTAGTATTGTATATTCTGTGTAAACCTTGGTGTACAAATAAGTATTGTCTATCTATCTATCTATCCATATATGAGTAAAAAACGCTTAAAAAACGTACATTAGCATTTGACTTTATGGCGAACAGACAGACGCAGCGGAGGACTTTGTTTTATAATAATAATAACACAGAAAACCTGTTTCATCGAGTGAGTGAGGATACCGGAGGCCCATACCCCAATCCAACGCCCCCTCACCATCCCCCTTCCCCCCAGGCCGCCATGGTGTGGGTCACCATGCTGCATTGTTCTTTTTCGCATTGAGGATGGTGACCACCACTCTTGGATTCTGCTCATGCTTTCCATCAGTCAGGGCAGAGTCATTTTGGCAGCTTAAATATAAAAAAAAAAAAAATATGTGGACAGTGTTAGCTTGTTTACGACGTGTTAGGGAACTTTGATATAAATCACACTTGATTCGATCTTCATTCAGTCCGTTCATTCGTTTGCCTTCACTCTTTACGTTTCGGCTCGCCACGGTTTGCTTGACCTGTTTGCTTCTGGGACGTGACTCTGAGCTGACGAGGGAACAAACGAAGGGTGTACAGGAGTATATTTTGGTGTTTGAGATTTAACAATAAGATGTGTAAGTATCTCTGTTATATTGTAACTTTTACTACAATTATATTGGGAAACTGCAGTGAAATATAATCGAGTATAAAACCTATGCGTGTACTACTATAACTATATCACTAGTATTGACCACCGTCAGTACTGGTGATATAGGTATAATTCTCGTGTCACGTTCTTGCTCACACTGAACTCCGAAACTATATAATCGATATACACATTTTCTTTAATGTGTATTTTGATGTCGCCTTAAGGTAGTTGACGTCTAGCTTAGACTAAGAGTAATTTGCGTGGGTCAGCTAGTTTAACTAATATATTTTTTTAAAGTAAAATATTTTTGCATCTATTTAGTAAATTATTTAATGTTGGTATATATAACAATAAAGAAACCGACAGGCTCTTAGAACAAGACTAGGAGTGCCTCATCCTCATTGCAGGATCCCTGTATTGGGATATAACAATTCGATGGAGTATTTCAATATAACGTTGGACTCCATTAATAGGCGGCAGACGTGGCCCGAGATATGAGTGCAGACTTCGCGAGGGAAGCTTAGTATGGAGTCAGACTTAAATACTTATGAACACGCATTATTTTAACTGTAGTACAGTAGCAAAATAGGAGTTAAACCTCGTGTTGAAGGAATTCAGAATTTTATTGATAAGTTTAACTTGTGTTGTATGTGTATTAAGCCGTGAAGCTGCCGGTATGTATCCTATATATACATATACAATATACTTACAGCTGCTTATACAGATATTTACGCTTAAGTGTGTGTTCCTAAGTAGACAATGACATATAGTTCATAAGAAAGATCTTAGTTTAGTTGAAAAGAAACTTTTTAAGTAAATTCTTTTTTTAGAATAATAATTTATTTATTTAATGAAATTATGTTATGGCAGCCAAAGATGCTGCCACTTTGACAGCGTTGTCAATGGCAGTAATTAGGTCTTCAAAATTGTTATGGAGATCGTTTGTTTGTTTTTGCGAAAGATGATCCCCATTTCATGTCAACCACATTTTTTATATTTTTTATCATTAATTACATCGTGACGAAGACTTGAAGACTCGAAGACTTAGAATTGAAGACTTTAAATACTTGAAATTGACAGAAATAGTTGATCCGGCTGGTTGCCGTCTCATCAAAATAAGAAGAAAATTGTTATGTCAGTGGTTATTAGCTTAAGTCAAAAAATCAGTACCCTGTTATCGTCCGTATTGACTATATGTCCGTACTAACTATTTTTGTTTATTTTCAAGATCGTTTTAGTGCAAGTGGATTCTACTAAATAGGTCATTAAACTTTGAACTGTTGGTTTCATGACATTTAACAATTACCAAGGGTCCAAATTTACCATAGATTTGACAACCCATGACAAATACAGAACGAGAATAAAAAATACTTATATCTATTTCATCTGTCGTGAATTACAGGACAAAACAAACTCGAGTATTACGATATCAATGAAAATATTTTTTTCCTTGAAAGGATTAAATCCTCCAATGTGCCGAAACATCCGAGACATAAGAGGTTCTATTCCACGCAATAAGACACCGGAGAGCAGAGTAGTTGTGGAGCACTCTTCATTTCGAATGCCTGTCCACGCGCCGCACCCACCCGCTCCCCGAATGTGTACACGCCCTATCGGGAGAGAACACACGAGTTGTAATAAGCCTGCTACTTGGATAAGGTATTGTCATATATCTTTGAGTTTGTTTCAGCGTTACTTCACAATTCTAGTCATATCTTTATATATATATATATATATATATATATATATATATATATATATATATATATACTCANTACCATAAACGTACATTTCTTTAAATATCGATTTGTATCTATGTTGATGGTGTATGCTAGCATAGTGGTTATAGTGTTCGCTGTAAATATTCAGCACCAACAAATTGAGAGACTGGATAAACCATGTATTTTAATATATTTGTTTGGTAAGTAAATTTTTTCAATCTTTGATATGTAAACGGTTATATCATTAGGTGTATTAGAAGTGTAGAACGGTGTAGGTATACATTGTGAACACGCTTAGACTGGTCTTTTAAAATTTGTCAGTTTGTTAACATTTTATATGGGTCAATAAACTATATTTTATTTATTATATAAACTTCTGTGCGTGTGCATGGGACTAAATACCTCTAAAACAGTTGAACCGATTTTAATGAATTTTTTGTGTCCGTTCCTAAGGATTCGAGAATGGTTTGGATTGAAAAAAGAACTTGATTCGACACGCGGCGTTACCTGCAGGTTAATTTATGCCGGGTCTATTTCATCATTCGCATCTGGTTTAAAAATATAAAATACATCTCTTAGGCTAACACACACGATTGTTTCTGAGATGTTACGGAAAGGAAATATATTCAAACACAGAAATCGTTTTGATAAGACAGTGTAGTTCAAACCAACCTTAGATTTTCATTTTGAAAGAAAAGTTTAATTTTAAAACTGTTCGAAGACAATACTACACGTAATTCTGTATATCATTATTATTTATCTGTATATCTCAAAAAATAAACTACTGTTTTTAACACATTTTTCTATTTTAAAACTCGTAATAAAGCGACCAAAGAAAAAAAGAAATCATATAAATGTACCTCATCCACGGGCAATTGTTTCGTACTCCGTTCACGCATGCCCTTCGCTCCTTGGCAAGTGATGAAAGGATGTGTGATGCGTTCCCTCCATTGTGGCTTGTCTCCGAGCAACCAACCTTCGTGGGGAGAAACCGCTATGGGAACCCTCACCTGTGTTCGTTTTTAATTTAAAAAGTAGGTGCGCTGATTGATCAGCATGTATATAGAAATGTTTGTATACATTTGTAGTAAAACAAAGGGGTATAGTAACTACACGTGATATTAACTGAGCAAATTTTTAATCACTAAGTTGGCAAACAACTCTCGCTAGCAAAGTGGGAATACAATCTGCTCTGGGAGTCTATTATTTTTCATATCTTTTTAATATTTAGTACCCTTTTCTTGAGATATGGTGTATCAGATTTGTGGTTGAATCATACACGTACCCAGAGCTTTACTCTACCGAAGATCACGATAAAAGAATGTGAATGTTGCAGTGAGTTTTGTTGCAATTAACTACGTGTTCGTTACAATTACTTCTCAACAATCTCTTCGCTTACAATGATATTATATGTTTAAACATAATTTTAATACGTAGATATGGTGTATTAATTTTTCATCTAAAAAAAAACTTCTAAACAATCTTATTAGTTCAATGATAAGCTTTAGTTATTCAGAGACCCTATTACATCGTTATATAATAAACGTAAACCACCTTAAAGTATAGGTTAAGTACTCACTACAAATAAGATGACTAAGAAACCCGAAACGAATTTGCAACTCTATAAATACCAAAGACAAATTACTTAAACCTATATTCCATATTTAAAACTTATTAAAACCTCCATGAAATTTCAAGAAGAATTCAATTTTGGAACAAAAAGTATGCCCGTCATATATATTGTCTATTCCAATAACACGAGCACCTACGTATGTAATTACGGACTCAGTTTCAAAAAGCAATCACATCTAAGCGTAAAGAGATCGACTATCCGAGATTGAATTGCGAATCCACGTAATATATCAAAGGTAATCCGTTTAAGTTTAAGGGGCACTATATATCATGCGATGGCGGTACATAGACCACCCCGCTGTTTGGTCGTCTAAGCAGGGTGGCTCTGTAACGCATGTTTAGGACTGTGGTACAAGTCATAAGTGTTTTGAAACTATATTTGTGGTGATTCAAAAGAAAATTTTATTGGATAACAAGAACAAAACAACAACAAATAATTACTATACATGGAACTGATAATAATTTGGTAGATACTGGTAATTCCTAACGACTGTCCGGTTATATTTGTCAAATCTAACTAAAGACTATTTTGCGAGCAAACCCTCTTGTCTGGAGGGTATTGTGCCTAAAATACCTAGTACTAGCTAGAGTTCTGAATCAAGTTATTGATATCGTTTTTCATAAAGCATATGGTAGGTACATAGCCTTTTTATAAGTAAATTAATAAATGTTTTGCACATTTAACTCACAACGCCATCTAGTCCCGAGCTAAGCAGAGCTTGTGTTATGGGTACTAGACAACTGATATAAATATATACTTTTTTATTATTATATATATTTTATTATATATACTTTATTTGTAAATACATACATGTCATACATAGAACACTCATACACTCATGCTCCGAAACAAACAGTTGCATACAGACATTTAGCCCTACCCCGGGCATCATCCCTGAGACCTCAAGCACAGCAGTCGCATAAGCTA
Source organism: Hyphantria cunea (assembly GCA_003709505.1). Taxonomy (NCBI): domain Eukaryota; kingdom Metazoa; phylum Arthropoda; class Insecta; order Lepidoptera; family Erebidae; genus Hyphantria; species Hyphantria cunea. The sequence continues at coordinate 4,048,465 of PKRV01000322.1, forward strand.
CCACTGCGCCACAGAGGCAGTCAAAATAGGAATTTATTGTGCAAATGCAAGTATTTTTGTAAAATTGAGGCACTTCTGCATTCAAATTTAGATTTAAAGCCTTACCCGCTCGTCGATCAGTTTTTGCGCCGTTCTTTATTCGTCAACTAAGCTGGGTGGGGGTGTTTCAACGGGTGTATGTGGGGGTAACGTTTTCCTGTTTGAAGGCACACGTCGCAAAGGGAAATCCTGTACAGGACAGAGCTCTAAAATTGCCCACCCCGCGTCGCTACGCAGGTATCTACGGGATTATGAGGTAGATTATTTGAGAAAATACCTTCAGAGTGACTTCAGTGCATAGTTTGTACTCTTAGCTCTATTTAAAGTTCTACTGAAATTAAATTCAGCCGTATACTTTAATAAGAGCGATAATTGAAAAACAGTGGGTGATAAAATATGTAACGCTTAAAAAATTTGTTTCCGTGATGATATTCTGTTTTTTTATGGAATCGCGGGCAAACGAGCTGACGTATCGCCTGACATCAGAGGCGTCACAAGTGCGTTGCCGGCCTTTGGGGCATATGGTGGAGGATGGGGTATGAGCCTCCGGTATCCTCACTCATTAGGTGACAGGGCTCCTTCGTTGTCTGAAATAAAATTTGGCACAGTAACGATTTGTATGGAGGAGGAGAGCAAATACCAAAAAAAAACAAAAAGAATGGTTGTATTTGGACCATTGGGCAACCACTAGAGCATATTGACTGGCGTCTATATTACCTAATTGGTATATCCAATTATAGAGGCTCAAAAATATCTCCGACAATACCACTTACCCATGGTTTTATAGATATATGACAATATACCAGTTAATTTTTTTGTTACCAAATGTAGATTTTTTTGTACCAAAGATTTGCTCATTGTTCATTTCTAAAAACCATATTTGATGTCATTGTTTGATGCTCAACAGAATAATTGAGTTATTGTAGTAGCCATTGTTCCACCAGGTATTTATCACCACGTCTGTTCTTCATAGCCTTCTTGCACAGAATTGAATACACGATAAAGTGATAGATAAACAGGCCTCCAATCGAAGTACAATTTTCGAGTATGCTGTATTATTGAAGGCTGTATCGGTTCGTTTCGTATCCGTACTTATTCTTGAGACGTAAATCTTTGAGTACTAATTTGCTAAATTGAGGTGGAAGCCCTGTTTGCTTGGTTGGAGATTGTCTGTAGTTTGTCCACGATTATAAGCGTGGACAAACTACAGACAATATAAATCTAAACAACAATTCCTCATAACACACTCTATGGAGTGTGTTTTAGGTATCTAGTAATTTTATATTTCATTCATTGGATCATAACACATACACATTTATTATAAGTACCTACATATCCTCTACCTAATTACCATTCTCAACCATATTACATATCTTTAGAGCTTTGCGCAAACCAAATCATTTACATAACATACCGTACCGGCTACATTAAAGCGCTATTCACCTAATAGATAAGATCATACAAGCTTAGGCATTTAATGTACATTGCGGTGTCTCTATGGATTAACTATTCATGGAATCTTAAATTATTAACACACCCATTAATGGTGATCAATCAATGCGGATTTGAATTTTGAATAATAATTTAGTATGTATATGTAAGGAGTACTTACTTACTATATCAATAGTAAGTGACGTGTGTATATGACGCTCGCCTATGAAAGGAAGAAGATAGAAAAGTCTCGAAATAGTGTTGACCAAATAGTATGACTAAGAAACAGGCAATATATAGCTAATTTCGGTAATATGTAGGAATTTGTATAATTAGTAGTTTTTTTATGTATAAGCTGCCAAAATGACTCTGCCCTGACTGATGGAAAGCATGAGCAGAATCCAAGAGTGATGGTCACCATCCTCAATGCGAAAAAGAACAATGCAGCATGGTGACCCACTTAGTTAACTGCGAATGTGTTTTTTTTTCTCTTACAATTACATTTTAATGACCTAGATTCTTAAGATTCTTTGAATTCTTGGGTATGAAAGAAAGGAAATAGTTGCGTAAGTTGTCTCGTAAATGTTATTGCGGTACCATTGCTTACCTATATAAATATAAAATGAATGACAAAAATTTATGTACGCGCATAACTCTCTATCGACTGCACTAAATTGGATAATTCTTTTTTGTATGTGTTTGTTATTGTCAGGACAAGGTTTGTATAGAAAAAAATAAAAAGAAACCGGAGACCTTAGTCCGCTTAGTCGTGTACATTGCGGCTCTGTGGGAAGTTAACACGGGCGTACTAAAATAAGTATATCGGTAATTCAAATTTTTTTTACGAAAATGAATATGGCGGTAGCAAGTTCGCCATAGAAGATCTCTATACAAAGTTGGTTAGCTATTTTATACGTTTTCTTGAAAACTTTATTTTGTAAAAAAATTAATAGCACAGATAACTGACAAATAATACAAAATAATTTAAATTATAAAATCAACTAACCAGACAAAAACCAATTTGCCAAACTATCATGTGTGTCGCCGATCGTGGTAAATTAGTAGCCTATGTTTTTCATCGATAACCAAAGTGTTTCCATGTCAAATTGGATGGAAAGTAGTGCAGCAGTTTAGACGTAAAACCATACACACAGACAGGATTCCTTTCGGATTAGTTATATTAGTATAAACAGCAAGTAGGTCACCAGATAGTAAATGACATCATTGATACATGTGACTCATAAGATATAATAATAGATACTTGTGTTTTAGGTGTTAATATTCTTCACAATCCACAGCAGATGAGGAATGGAAGAACTACCTACAGTGCAGAGAAAACAATAGGTTCTCACTTTTGTTATTGCAGGTAATCTTAAATCTATTATAAAACAGAATGATGTGAAAGTACAGGTCAATATTATTAATACGATCGACACATCAACGTCAAACACCATAACATCTTTTGTCAGATCGTATGGGAAAAAATAACCGAGACTCAACCCCATCGACTTTTTCACTATAGAACTCATTTAAATCTCTCGATGCACCCGAGTACAATACTTTGCCTGCGATGCACCTTGTTGCAAATTAAGGATACAACCCTAAAAAATGTGACCCCAAAGAATCGTGGGTAAAAAAGTTTTATCTTTTTTTTTATTACACTTTATTGAAATGAGACACCGGGTACGCATATAAAATTGGTCTTTTTGTCAGCGGAGAAAGGGTTAGTCACGTCGGTAGTGCATTGAATTATTTTTTTTAATATGACGTACAATGATTTAACCCTGTGGATGCGGTTCGTGACGGTTCGTTATATCGGTGTTAAAGTTGAATTTGCGTTTGCAATCATGAGTTTTTTTTTTTATGTCAGTTTATGGAAGCAGGTTCAGTGTGTGATATCATGTTGTCCTCGAGAGTTGCGATTATTAAAAAGTTGTTAGCGATTTTTATCGTTCTAAATGTAAGTAAATGTATTTGATAGTGTTCTATAACTAAATAAAGGAAAGTCAAGCACTTAATTAAGTCTTTATTAAAAAAAAATATAAAGGATTATCTGGGTTATGTAAAGCAACAAACTCAAGTTTTTTAAGGTGTTGTTATATATGTATTTAAAAATATGTCAAAAAAATTATGCGAACCTTATCTTGCATATACTTATCTACTGCCCTTTCTGCTGTGCCCTTCGTTGCAAACTCCAACCGAAGAATCAAAGCTGGAGGAAGTATGGTTCAGTGTTTCATAGCAAGTAATCTTAAAACACAAACACACAAGAAGTTTAGAAAAGTTTGTTTACGGGGAATTTTCCTTTCTTCCTGGGTAGGTAGATACAACTTGATGAAAGAAAAAATGAAAAAGAGGGAGAGCAGACCATAAATTGCCAAGTTTGTGTACGATAGCGCCATAAATGAATGTTTTATTCTACCACACCAATGATAGTACTTTTATACTGATAATTAAAGCAATTCCTGCAAAATTATTTCCAAAATATCAAAAATGCACAACGTTAATATTCAAGATTTCACTTCTGCCGGCAGTCCCGGAGTGCATCCCGTTTTTTTTTATTTTCTTATAACTGCTAGTTGGTAAGCCATTGGGCACTCATGCCCAACAAATACCTAGCTACAATTCAGCTTGTTAGACTAAGTCGACTATATTGACTGCATGGATGGCGAAGTGCTTTAAACGGCCTCTTTACCACCTTCTACTCATAGGCGCTCATAGCCCATTTGCAATCCGTGATTAGAAACTATCACCGAGGGTAAGCAACGACGGCGCGGTCAGTACCTAGATGAATGACCGCTGGTAGCATGTTAACATAAGCGTCTCCGTGATTGGGAAATCGCGTTAAGTAGTCGTTCCCGGTTGTTATCTTAGGATAACAGTCGTGAAGCTTAGTTGGAGGTCTTCGGGCGGCTTAAAAATCCAACATCAACAACAACGGTTAGATTACGTAGCCACAACGTTGTCTTGCCAGTCCCCAACCCGCACTTAGCCATCGTGGGGACGTATGGCCATAACCCTCTGCTGAGAGGAGACCCGAGCACAGCAGTGGGACGTTATGGGTTGTTGATGAGCACCTTCTACTACGCTGAACTACGCTGAGAATTGTAGGTTCAATCTCAACATGGCACAGAAAATTGTGTTTTGAGTTTAGCTGTTTTGAGTTTAACTGTTTTTTGTGTGAGTTTTATGTTCGTTTTGTAAAGTCCTTGGCGACACGTGATATCACATCATCACATACATCAGTGCGGGAGATTTATTTTAAAAAGAAAAATAGGAAAGAAATTATTTCACTTAGTATGGATAAACACATTAAGTTTTGAGTTCACGATATCATATATAACAATAACAAATAAATCCATAAAATTCTTATCCAAACGCCTAATAAATTCATCTCTTTTAAAGTGTACCACTAACCCTTTGTTAGCTACAGCATGGTCTATTGTGCCCTACACAATCCGTCTGACAAAAGTTTCTAGAGATACCATCAACAATTTCACACTTGGCACATTTGACGTCACATTTTTTTTTTAATTTGACATAAGAGTGCTTTATTTGGAGCGATGAATATCGGTCCGATTTCATCTGATGTCATTATATTGAAGTATGTAGTGTCCCATTGACTTTATTACTTTTCGATTTATTAAGGTGATAGAAAAACATAATAGACTTTTTTTTAATTTACGTTACAACTAATAAGCAATTGATATTGTTGTTCGAATTTTACAGATCTTTTTTTTTTTTTTGTATATTTAAGCTGCCAAAATGACTCTGCCCTGCCTGATGGAAAGCATGAGCAGAATGCAAGAGTGGTGGTCACCATCCTCAATGCGAAAAAGAACAATGCAGCATGGTGACCCACACTATGGCGGCCTGGTGAGATGCTTCTTCACGCCCCGCTTAAAGGACCCGGGATCATAGTGGGAAGGAAACACGTGCGCTGGTAGTGAGTTCCAGGTTTTGACCGCTCGGCACAGGAAGGAATTACCGAAGCGATGAGTACGAGAATGTATGTCTTCCACTCTGAAGCGGTGACTTCTAAGGCCGGCACGTGTTGTTCTGTAGAGGAAGGGAGAGGGGGGGATCAATTGTTTCAATTCAAAATTATAAATAATTTTGTAGGTCGTAGGTTGTAGTAATTTTATAAGTCTTTAATTTTAGATTTCAGTTTATACAATTTTATTCCTTTGTCATGCATGTTTTATTTTTTATAGTTTTTTTTCATGTAGTGTGGGACGTCAATAAGCCAGGTGGAGTGTTGATCTGTGCAAAACGGCTGGCAGGATCAGGATGCGAGAAGAGAGAGATTGGAGAGGCCTATGTCCAGCCGTGGACTGCGATAGGCCGATGATGGTGATGCGTAGTTTTTATAAGTAGGTAATTATTGGTTAATAATAAATTGAATTATGATTAAAAAGCAATTTCAGGAGTGTGACCACTCTAGAACTCTCCCAACATGTAATTAAAGGTATTTTACATCAGCACCTCAGCCGAAGGACATCCCATGCTGGATATAAGCGTCCTTTACGGCTCTCCACGGCAACTAGTTCTGTGCTGCCCTCATCCATCGACTTCCGGTTATGTTTAGCTATATGTATGTGGTGAAAATAGTTATTCATACACTTTATACTTACTTATATAAATACATACAATTTTAGGTACTCGTACTATGCTCCAAAAATCTAAAATCTTTAATACCAATATTCGTAACAAATAAATCACTATTGCTAAAAATAAAACTCTTCTCTTCTCTCTTCTTCTGCGAATTAAACTTCCATTATTTCGCAGTTGGTTAAAATAAATGATAACCAAATATTTCATTAATAGTTCAAAATACAAACCGAACACGAAAGCACATAAATTTCTAACCCTTCAGCGGCGACATGTTACCCAACTCGGTCGCTGCGTCACTCCCTCAGCATTCAAACATACGCTCCTATTTACCAATAACCCTTACTGACCCTTAACCCTTCTACCTAAATATGACCTCTCGGCCTAGCCCCTGGTCATTGTGTAGCGAATTAATCGGCTAGTATACCTATTGTATGGACACTGCCCACCCGTTATTCGTCCGGCCGTCATTGTGTTTATATTAAAAGTTTTTAAGTGTCCCCTCGCAGTTTAGGGTTTGCGAAACTGGTTTGCGAATTTTTTCGGACTTTGGTCAAAACTGGTTTCAATTCAATTTAAGTTATCTACTCATCTATTTTGGATGCACCAAATATTATGAGGAGGCAACGGTAAAAATAAAACCTGGGTTTGAATGAAATATAAGACCAAATATATTACTTAGAGGCGCTCATAGCCCAGTTGCACTCGGTGATTAGAAACAATCATCGAGGGTAAGCAATGATGGCGCGGTCAGTACCTGGATGGGTGACCGCTGGTGGCATGTTACCATGAGCGTCTCCGTGATTCGGAGGTCACGTTAAGCAGTCGGTCCCGGTTGTTATCATACGATAACAGTCGTGAAGCTTAGTTGGAGGCCTTCGGGCGGCTTAAAAACATCCAACGGCAAGATTTACGTAGCCACAACGTATTCTTGCCAATCCCCAACCCGCACTTGTCCAGCGTGGGGACGTATGGCCTTAACCCTCTCCTGAGAGGAGACCCGAGCCCAGCAGTGGGACATTATGGGTTGTTGTTTGTTTGTTGGTTTGTATAGGTATCCTTAGGTCGGTATGTCGGAACAAAAACACAAATAAATGTGACCATTATCATGAGTATTTTCAAAATAAATGGCTTATATATTGTAGATTTGTAAGTTAATATTACTCGTTTACTTTAATAACATAACAAAAACTATGTATGGAAATTTCCTATACCCAGCTATACCTGCAAGCAGTAAGAAGTCTCATTATATTTTTAAACCAGGAAGACTTTACCACCACTAGAAGAATAAGATAGAAGTAGGCCAGTCATTTCTCATATGCTAGAGTGGAGATTGCTCCAAGGCAATCGTAGTGTAGGGCATACTGCGGCACGATGGAGCGTGGTCTGGAGGAAAATGGCTGGTATCGGATGGATGCGGACTGGCCAAGACCGGGATGGTGGGCGATCTTTGGAGGAAGTCTTCGTTCAGCAATGGACGGTAAAGATACATAAATGTACATTCACTAGTAGGTACAATTATAACTAATTCATACTAAGAATCCTTACTACTATTATGAATTCAAAAGTAACACTGTCTGTTTGCTATCTTTTAACAGATAAACTGCTGCATCGATTTCAATGAAATTTGTCATGGACATACTTTGATTCTTAAAAAACGACCTAAGTTCCACTTTACCGCGATAATCGACATACACGCGACTTTAGCCGCCAGTAGAAGTTAGTCCACAAAAATATTAGACAGATAATTTTGTCAAAAAATTAAAAATCACTTATATCTACTTTTACACCTAGATACTGTTCCGATTGGAGATAAAAACTATTTAAAAAAATCACCTCCCTCACAGCATACCTCAGAAGAATAAAACACTCAACTATTTTGCATACACAACACTCCCCTCACTAATGGTTAACAATTTATTGTTATTATTAATGCACCGGAAATGTTCCCCTTGTGCGTCACTAGCGTTACTACAGATATGCATCTTGGATGAGCTGTGGACTAAAGTTGGCAACACTGGAACTTTGATATAATTTAATGCGCTTGAATGGTTATTTAATCTGTGCCAAGAATTATTAGGTTAGTACTCTGGATTTAAATTACTCGTTTAAAAGATAGGTGTTTACCTACTGTTAATTTTATTATTACTTTATAAACTAATTTATTATTTAAAAAAAATGTATTTGGAAAATATATTTAAACATAATTCGCCTACTTCTGATTTTCTCTGCCTCCGGTCATGAGCCATCTGTCCCAAATGACACCCAGTGGTCGTTTGGCAGAGATGGCTTAAGTATATTAGGCTTTCTGATAGGTACACTGAATATACCACAAAAATATATTAGGATATACCTACAAACCTAGTTAATAATTTATTTATTTTTATGCATGGGCCTGCCAAAGTGGCTCTACTCTACCTGATAGTAAGCATAATCAGAATTCAAGAGTGGTGGTCACCATACTCATTGCGAATGCAGACAATGTAACATGGTGACCCACACCATGGCAGTGATACTTCTGCATCATTGGGCCTCCGGTCTCGCACTCACCAACGAAACACGACAGCACAAATGCTGTGATTTTAGGTTGATCTTCAGTGCGCGGGTAGGTAGTACCGCCCCGGACGAGCCGGCGAGCTCGTGCTAAAATCAGCGTGGCTCTTCTACCTTGTAATAAAGCTTAAATAATAATAAAAATGAAAATATATATTTTTATTTATTCAGAGTCTATAATGTGTAGTGTAGTTGAATGAAATATGTAAAGATAGTACAACCAAGTGCAAGAAAGAAGCGGTTATTAGAGGGGTGAAAGTAGTACCTAAGTAATAATATCTAATAGATCGTTACGATACGTGTTTTTATTTCAAATATTTATGTAGGTATCGATTAATTAACTTCATACAAACTTGAAAGTTTTATTCGTTAAATTCTACTAAATAGATAAACGTTTTTCTTCCTTAAACTCCACATGTCTCCATAATTATTTAAACTAACTAAATTGTTAACTTAACTATCTAAATTATAATGTATTCAATATTATATGATCACAAAACCAACAAATCGTAAGTAGTACATAACTTAGTAAATATATAAATCTAATAATATTACTATTGAACGAAAACTGTCAGTCAAAATGCATAAAAAGGATCAACAGGAAAGGTGTGCGCCGTTTATGCAAATTTCTTTCCTAATCAATGCTACGGTTTGGAATATGAATTTTATTCGGCAGTTATAAGGTCTAAAATTACAATAGCACCGTTTTCAATAAACAGATTACGTTGTGCAAATTAAATTGAATGCTTTCGTAATACAAAAACGGTCTACATTTGTAAATCAATCTGTTTGATTTTAGACTTTACACAATCACTCAAGTTTCTTCCTAATTTGCATGAGGTATTGTGTTGCTAACTTTATTTTTTAAATGGCCACAAAAGATTTTTTTAATAAACAACACTGCGAATGCATGCGAAGTTAAAAGTGGAACATCTGCTGTGTGGGGATTGAATGCTTGCAAAAATTTGAATATCGATAGAATTAGTGTTTCATTATGTTATACCTACACAGTGCACTGCTATTTATTATTTTTGAATATTTTACCCTTTCCATTCTTTGGGTGTTTTTTAAACTGGCAGTGATATAAATTTCGAAATTGTAATTTTACAGCTTCTACAATGGTACGATCAATTTTTTTATTTTTTTCTGTGAATCAAATAAAGTTATTGAGTTTAATTGAGTAACTTGTTGTTTACCAGAGAAAATGATTGTGAATTTATGTATAATACTTATAGATAAATGCCAATTATATTTCAGCGGATACCATTTATAGATTAAGAGCCTATGTAGCTATTGACACCAAAGGTATTCATTAAAATTTGTTCAGTAGTTTAGGCCCTACAGTGGTTTGCTACACCGTACTTGGGTAAAATAGGGGTTTACACATCCATAGCCAGACCTAGTGGGCAACTAAGTACCTATATGACAATAACTAGCATTAGGTAGGTAAGTAACCCTGTTTAGGGATTGGATGATTGATGAATACCAGTTATGTGAACTAATTTTGGGTATGAACTTGTCTGTAGAAAACCGAGATACGACACGGCTTTTTTTGAAACTGTAGGTACCTAAATAAATTTTGAACTGATATGTATGAATGTTCATCATAATCATTCATCTCCTAATCCTTGCGTGGCTTGGAAAGAGCCATCTAAGATATCAAAGAAAAGGAAAACTTAACACAAACCATTGCTAATCTAGTTAAAGAGCAAGCAAATCTGAAGTAAGTACCTATCTAAATGCTATCAGTTATAAAATAAGCTACTCTTCGGATTATTTTTATTATTATTCTTATTCTTATTCACAATGTTCGCGTGCTCAACCAGATGGCAAATTTGTTATCAATTCGTATCGTTACGGATTAAAAAATATACGAACAAAAATAGTCTAAAACTAGTTTCAAGTAGATTCCATAGAAAATCATTATGTTTGGCAAATTCACGCAAAATTTTTACACAATACATGACACGAACCGAAAACCAGAAATTCAAGTTCATGAGTCGTTCAACGGGTTAGACCACGCGCCTTTTTTAATTTGCAATATTATTTTTTTTACTGCCGGACCTTGGTGCGTGTCTTTTGTGCCAGCCATATTGTCCGGAATGACCTGCAATGTTAACGAATTATTGAATTAGTTAATAATTATATGTGTGCGTCGTAAATTTTCTTTCTAATTGTACGAAATGGTCATATTTCATGTTTGAGGCGATGTTAATAGCCATAGAAGGCATAGCATTTTTTTTTATTCTAGAGATGTAATGGATAAGTACCCAATAGGCACGCATCTAATACCTACCTATTGCGGTTGATTGTAGGCATGCTTATGAGTATCTTATTCGATTAATGAATAGAGTTGGTACTATTTTATGAAGTACCTTCTATATACCAATCTATACTTAAGTAGGTATATCTATCTACCTAATAAAAATGTTAGTGATGTGTGAGTAGGTACCAACATAAAAACCTATGTTAATAATAAAACTTTATGCCTACGTACCTAATCTAGATGTAGATAATAGGTAGGATTACCCAGTTAGATATTAAGTTGAACTTAATAGAAATTTCATGAGGCCGTTTCCACCTACACACGCATGTAAGTACCTATCTTTCTAACTACCTAGCTATTAATTTAACTACTAGGGAAGTACACACCATATACCTTATATACCTACCTACATAGTAGGGCCGCTATCTTTCAAATTTGGAATTCAGGACAGAGTGTTATTTTCCCGGATTTTGGACTCCAAAACCCGGACACGCCAGAAATTTTAAACAAAGTAGTAAAGGTAGGGTAATACACATTACAGATATACCTACATAGTATCTACTACAGGTAGAAAATGTGAAAGATACATGATAAGTAGATAGTAAAGTATCTTAAGTATTCTTTTTCAATGTTAGGTACGGACCTATGACCACTGGGTCATGAAGATAGAAATTATTGAAAATACCTACCTAAGTACACCAATAAGGCAGAATTACCTAAATGACAAATAAGCATTCTCAGTAAAGTATTAATAACTACTACGAAATATGTAAATAAACGTATCATACGTTTAAAAGTTGACATTTTTAGGAGCTAAATAACTTATGGCTCGTTAGGTTTTTGTACCTACTTAAGTAAATATCTGAATAATTTATTGCTACCTACATAGTTAGAAAACCAAAATAAAAAAATATTAAGCTGGTCGTTGATAAAAATAAAACTAAATTCATAAAAATTGCTCCCTAGGCTCTAATTTTAAACCGTATCATAGACCGTAAAATCCAAAAAGTATTACCCTTGTCTACGACCTTTGCTTATCTGTGGAGGCCGAACTCATTCGCGTAACTTGAAAATGGAATGCCTATTGCCCAATTTGGCGCCAAAACGGCGCGTGGCTTGCGAGAATGCGCGCCGCCTCACACACGCTCGCCCCGCCCCACATACGCTGGCCAATAGCATGGGGCGAACACCCTCAAGGCCCGCGCAACACGCATATTGATCTGCGGACACCGCTCGAACCGTTTACATTTCGACATATCACATGCTAAACACCGACAAACAATAACATATGTTTATCTCTCAATGCAAATAAAACTCTGATGTCCTAAAAATAAAGTCTAAATTTGATTGTCAAAATTAGTGCTACTTGTGACGTTACGGGCTTGTTCTTGGGAGTAATTTATAATATGAGATGCCCAACTGAAGTGAACCTTACGAACTTAATGTTAGGACGAAAATGTGCAAATGTATCATGTCTGATTACCAAGTAAACCAAATCGTTTTTAATCTGAAGATAAAACTGTATATAGAACATAACTTTCGATATACCTGTAGCTTTAAGGGTAAAATTACTGGTCTGCTTAAAAATATAGGATTTGTTGTTTTTAACGACCTATACTAGGTAATAATGTTCTAATATTATGCTGTATAGAACTAATGCTTCAGAGTAGGTAGGTACATAGAATTAGTAAATCCTAAATTCCTTTTAGTTAAGCTTACCTAAACCAAAGATTACCTAAAACCGTCTACCTGTAACGTTTTGAAGGTGTAACAGCGCCATCTACAGTTTCGACTATTAACGACTACCAAGCAATCTTGGCCGATTATTGTAAGCTATCACACAATAGATGTCACTGCTAAAAAGAAACCTCTTTGTCGCTTGTTAAAGGCCTATTTCAGATGGCAACAATCAAATTTTTATACTGCTTGTTGAGTTTCGTAACTAATTATTGAAGAACATATTGCTGTTAAATTTATTTACGTTATCCTTGTTACTTACAAAGGTTTTTGTGAAATTTAATTATAACTCCCTTTTAAAAGCGGGATGCACCTAAACCCGATAGGATACGCGCAAAGAAAACAATTTTTAATGTTTCAGAAAATATACGGTTGTTTCAGATACACTTAAATTGAGTTTTCAAACAGTGTTGATATAAACATTGATTAATCTGAAATATAAATAAAGTTTAAATATTACTAGAAGGCAGGTGTGTAGTAGGTATGCTAGAATAACCACAAAATGTATTAAAGTACAATTTATTACAACTTTAAAGTTACAAATTTTACTTGGTACATCATAACATAAACAAACTACATTACTGTAGAAACATATTTATACTTCTCACAGTTAGCTTACCTTTTCTTGAGCAATTCTTTAATATATGTCAAATAAACCTTCAACATCAATACTTAGTACTTTCCAACATCCCTCTAAATCCTTTACTTTAAATGTACTCTTACTTTATAGTACCTAGTGTCCAATTAAATACTGTAATCTTAATACCCAGTGTAACCAAAAAGCAAAATATTTAACCACAATTTAAAATCTTGAAAGTAATATAATGATTTTCTTAAGGCCATGTCATTCTAAATATAAATTGGGAATGTAACGTTTTCTTATTTTAAGAAAAACTCCCCCACACACAACACAATTTTATAGAAGCTAACTGGATTCAGAACTGCCTCATGGCGAAACTATGTTTTTTAACGTAAACATATTAGTTTATATTATACCATCGTATCAGACCTATTTTGTGTACAAGTCTATAAAATTCTCAGATTTCTTCTAATATGCATGTTTTACACATAAACAACAAAAACAAACTGAATCAATACCAGTTGAGTAGTTTGAATGAATGCAAAATGGTGAAAACAATGTTATTATTATTAAAAATATAGCTTTTATCTTTAACAGATCATATTTCATAGATTTATTATAAATCAAATTGTTATTTTATGAATAACTTTACAATGTGTAAAGTTATTCATTATATATCAGCATTAATCATAGTCCCCATTATCTTTAGCATATAGGTATATACTATTTATAGTGATGTGTTAATATTGTATTAATAACTGATTTGTGTAATCAGTATAGACTAGTTACAACAATAAAATCTAAATACGAACTCATCCTAATCTTAAGATTAAGGATTTTTTGTATCCCCTTCTTTATCAGTCACTTTTATTGGTTCATTTAGAACTAAGGGTATATCTCCACCACCGTTTTTAGGCATCCAACCAGCTGAATCTTCTTCCAATTTCTTTTGTTCCTCTTGAACTCGCTCATATTCACTAATCTCTAGCTGATACTTTGGACTGGTGATGCCAAAGAAGTTTGCAAGGGACTCTCCAGCATAATCAACAGCATTCAAAACCCTTGTTCCTGATTTCTGTGCGACATATGTGAACCAAGGCACCCAAGTAAGACTTTTCTGGAAATATAAGAAAACGAATGATATTCTATAGTTACTATGTTTGTATAGAAGTAGTAAAAAAATATAATAACCTTGCGCTAAATAGCGAATAATACAAAGGCTTTAAATACATTCATTGTGACGATAAGCAAACAAAAGATTGGTATATTTGCATTATTGATTCTTCAAAAACTATATCAAAATTATTTTCCTTAGGATATTTAAATTGTCTTTCACATTTAAATTAAACAGAAAACAATCTTAATAACTTACAGGATCTATGTTTTCCTCCAATGGTTTATTCGCCAGTTCAGGGGCTATTTCCTCTTCAAATTCTTCATCGACTCCGTCGCTAAAATGCAAAACTCGTTGCGGTTTGTTAATAGTAACCTGGGTTTCAAACTTATTTTCCATTTTTAACTTAAATATTTCGCTGTTTTTGAGCTATTTACATTGAAGTATCGAGAACGATAAAAATATTTACGAGCATGACATAATCACAATAACATTGCCATAGTGATTCATTAATTGTGAAGTATACTATTCTACCACGGTATCTAATACTAGTACTACTAGTATAAAGTACGATATATACCCATATCATGATGAGGTATAGGTATATATCGTACCATTCATATGGTGTTTTCAAAGACTCGAAAATGTAACTTTTCTATTTTACTTGTTATTATAATTAGTTACATTCACTGTTGCAGATAGCAATGCACATGCATAGGTCCATAATAAAAAAGAGAATATTACAAACAATTAATCGAGGAGCAAGGTGTAACAAGTAAAAAAAGTGAAAAAAAAATAGAGATTAGTTGGAACAAACAGACAGACAAAATTTTTATTTTGGTTTAAGTATCGTGTATATATACATATGCGTTTAATAAAAAGCAATTTTGCAACCTGATCGAAACGTCATGCAAATCAGAGGAATTATATACCTTTATACCCTTTATGTAAGTGAACTCATTTTTTCCCGTGAAAATAATTATTAAGTCAGAAGGATTCAAAACGAGTTTGGGCCAGTGTATATCAAATCGAACCAAGACCAGCCACTGGAAACTCTTAGCTTTGTTGTTCTTTTGCTTATTTAAAGATTTCAATTTGTTTTTTGTAAAAAGCAAAAAATAAATTATCGTAGTATTAAATTAAAATTTTTAGATATTTGTAATTTTATAGCTATTTCACTGCATTTTAAACAACATGTTTATTTAAATAAAATATATTTTAGTAGGTGTTCCTATAAAATTATTGAGAAAAATTCGAAAATCTGCATTAGTGTCTTGGGGGGACAATTCCCCTTGGACGTCCCCGCCACAAATCCAAAACGCCTACCACAGGTGGCGCCACTGGAAGGGTTCTTTTTCTTTTGATGAGATGGCAACCAGCGGGATCAGCTATATCTTATATGTTAAGTATTTAAAGGTTTCAATTCTAACTCTTCGAGTCTTTAAGCCTTCGTCGTGATGAAATAATGATAAAAAAAATGTGGATGACATGAAATGGAGAAGTGATAAGTAATGCAATGGCATGGCAATACATACCGGCAATTACTTTTATTTTTAGCTGTCATCTGTGTTGTTTTGGTATTTGGTACCACAACAATTGATATGATTACTTCACATTTCACATATTTACACAACGCTGGTCTAATCTACAATGGAAGGATTGTGTAGGGGTTGTTTAATAAGGTATGATGACCCAATGGATATACTGCAGTATACTGAAAAATATAGGAGACTATTTGTGTATTCTACAGGATTACAGGTTAGTAAACATGTTGAGTTTATTATCACAGTAAAGCTTTACTTTAGCTTGACCTATAATTTCATAGTAAACATTGATAGCTACAGCTATCCTGCCACATTCTGGTGGCATTGATGAGAAATGAGCAACACAACACTTGCATAAAAAATATACAAAAACAATCTTAAAGTGCTTTGGTATTGTTTCGAAATTAAGCACTATTGGCGCGGAGCATTTTGAGTCTTTGAATACTTCTACTTAATCTTATCGTGAGGATGACTGTTTTTACCCTTTCATATAAAAAGTTCAGAATGAATTTAAATGTAAATTTGTAGTAATCTACAACTTTTAAATGAGTAATTCTTGTATATATAATCTGAATTACAGAATAGCTCCATCAATGTTCATAAAAAAAGTATTCTGGAAGTTTTGGAGTGGATAAAGCAATCTAGCTAGGATTTATTCTTAGAAAATTTACCAAAAATAAAATACCAAACAAAGTTCAATCATGAAGGATTCTAGGTACTAAATCTAATAAATCAGAATAACACATAGGCTTCAATTAACTGCGATAATCAACATTTATGTAGGTGAAGCTATGAGATATAGCTTGTCATACATAAAACAATTTTTAAGCTTAAAATAAATAGATTTCGTGTTTGTATTGCATGAGTAAATTTTTTTATTTAATGAAGAGTTAAGCGCAGTATTTATTTCATATACTTATAATTTTTCAGGTGAAGAGAAATGACAGAATTACATTTCAAGTATGCAAAGACTGCTTTTTGAACATGAAGGCAGCATGTAAATTTAAAAAGCTTTGCCGAGCATCGGATAAAAAATTGAGAACTTACTTAACATTGAAAGATGTTGGTGATGGTGTTGATTTATGTACATTCCTTAAGAACAATGATGATACCATGGCATTTCGGTAAGTAATGGGTAACGTTTTTAAAATTCGAAATTCAAAATGTAAATAATACATTGACTTGACAGATGATATATTATAATAATTACATTACTTGCGGTAGTGATGGTTGCTTGTAAATTGTAAAGTAATGATTCGCTTTTCATTTATTTATATAAGAAAATATATGCATGAATGGTACAGTAATTAAAGTGGTTATCTCATCAGTTCCCTTTTTGCTGAGTAAGAGTAAAGTCTCCTTTTGGTAGTCAAGGTATTGTTGTTGTAGTTGCTTTTAAAAAATAATTGTTTGTATTAGAATTGATAATTAAAGTAGATAATTATTTTTTTTACTCTACAGTCTTCCGATGACAAGTGGCAGCAGTACACCAGCCTATCATAGCAAGTTAAGAGATGATGACAATGGTATGTACTAATAGCTTTTGTAATAATACTATTAATAGCCCAGTTGTGGAAGTTTGGTTAAAAGTAATTTATTAATAGCTTTCCGCACTTATCCTCTGTATGAACTTTAATAATAATATAAGTAGATAAAATTATTATAGATAAAAAATAAACAATAGCAACTTGTTAAACTTTAGACTAGGATAAGTTACAAATAGCCTCCTCTTAGATATCTAAGTAATAAACTTTAACGACTATTTTAAAAAAACAACACTAAAACTAATCAGTTTCGTATCGCCTATACTATGGACCTGATTTTAATGAATCGGGTGTCAATAGATTTGTAATAATGGCCTAGGTGGTTGACATTCATATCCATACTTATATTGTATAGATGTAGAGTTTGATAGAGAGTAAATGTAAAGCCTTCACGGCAAAAGCGCTGAACCGATTTGAATGAAATTTATATTGGAGATCATTTGATTCTTACCTCTCGTTGATATTTATCTCGATAACTAGCATACATACACGCGGGTGGAATCGTGGGCTTACTTTTTCTTCTTCTTATGATGATGATGTAAAACTGCCAAAACAACAAAGATCATGCCTATCCATATACACTACATAATCTGCTAATAATGTTTCCAGAATCAACATGCACAAGCATCCAGAACTTCATGACGGACTTAATGGATGGTGAAGAGATGCCAGACACGGAAGCTCGCATCATCCGTGAAGTAATAGAAGAAGAGGCTGATGTATTGGACGACTCGTTGGACTCACATTGGTTACAAGACGATGTTTCTATTGATACAGACTTTAGACTGGATTTTAGGTAAGTTCTATAGATTTTTGTTTATATAATTAAGTAGCAGGGATTTTTTAGAGGTGGGTTTTTTAATTTTTTTTTTAAAGCGAAAGGTAATTATAGCATATTCCTGTCCGACAAGAAAGTATTTAAGTCCTAAATATTCACAGATTATATTTTCAACTAGCTTCGACCTAGGGTGTTACCTGCGGTTGTTATTGTAACTTTACAACAATGACAGTGGATAAAACACAACGCATGGCGAAATTAGTCTAAAATAAAAGTAACATAACTTACTCCTTATATCATCAGTTACCTGCCAAAATTGGTCCATAAACCAGGCATAGCCGTAACGAACGTACAGACAAACAAAATTTTTATAAATTCTTTTTGTTTATTTGTAAGTACTATACATACTTCTATATGAATTTAGTTAAGAGCTGATAATTTGAAATGATAAGCAGACGCTTTTAATTTGTATAGATGCATTTATTGAAGGAAATAGAAAAGTAATAATTTTATAGATTTTTTTGTGGTAAATTGTGGCTTTATTTTCACTTCAGTCTCAGCCCGTTTGCGACTCCACATGCCGTAAATAATGACCATTGTTATACACCCAAGAAGTTTAGCGAACCAAAGGAGCAACAGCTACGAAAATATTTTACGTCTATCAGTCCTATGAGACACCATAGAGATGTAAACAATTTTACTGATGTTATAAGAAACAATCAGAGTGAAAAAGAGTTATGTGTTCTTGGAACAGACGAAATCAATAAAGAAATCACAGTAAACAATTTTGATAAGCCAATTATTGAAAATGAAAATGCGGAAAACGATTTTACTGTTAACAATGAAAAATCTATAAGTAATTTAGATTTACCAATTATAGAAGAAGAAAAGTCATTAAATAATTTGGATATACGAAGTTTACCAAGCTTACCAAGCTTTGATAATGAAAAATCAATGAATAATTTAGATTTACCAGTAAAAGATAATGAAAAATCTTTAAATAGTTTAGATTTACCAAGCTTCGATAGTGAGAAATCAATTAATAATTTAGATTTACCAAGTTTACCCAGTATTGACAATGAAAGATCGTTAAGCAATATATATTTATTAAGAGATAATGATGAGAATCAAGAAGAAAGATTAAACACACCTAATTTTTATGTACCTACTGATGGAACAACTTATATTACAACAAGTAAAGAATTAGAAAGTATAGTTAGCAATAAAAAATTAATAAAAGCTAAACCTTGTACAATAGACAAGAATTTGGAGAAAGCTTTGGAAAATAAGGACAATAATGAATTCTCATTAGATGAATTGCTTGTTTCCCCACAAGGTAATATTTTGAGTTCTATAAATGGAATATAATGTGATAATGGTTAGATTTATGAAAAAAATAGAAATAGCTATAAATAAACAGGTTTTGGTAGGTCAAAATAATTTTAGGCCATTGCTAAGAGAAATCTTGTACTACCTCATCTAATAATCTGCTCCTATGAACTTACTAATAGGTAATAATATTAATACAAAAATAGTATGGGTGAATATATGTTTTAATAACTCAAAAAAATTTAAAATGCTTTCACCGTGGAAGAGCCACGCTTCGGCACGAATGGGCTGGAGAGATACCACGGCGTCTCAAAACCGGCGTGAAACAGCGCTTACGCTGTGTTTCACCAAGAGAGTGAAGATATCGGAAGCCCATACTCCATCACCTCTCCCATCCTCCTTTCTTGTACACATTATACTAGATAACCCATATTTATTATTATTATATATAATTTATTTGTGCTTAAAATATACTCACCTATTTAAGAACCGGATACTGCCTTTTTTCAATTATGTGTAGGTAAAATTACGTCATCCCACAAAAGCTATTCTTTTCTTTTATTTTCAATTTTGTGAAATACACTTATTTATTCAATAATATTGTTATGAATTCGTTTTATTATTAGCTAACTTTCTAAAATTAGTTTTGTAAATATTTTCTATAAATTGTTTGAGGAACTTCACGTTTTGATCTTCCTTCTTAAAGCATGGTTAGGTATATTTAAAATATTTTTTCGTTACAGTTTTTCATGATGCATCAGGGTCTTCAACTCCAACTATAAAAAGTATTCTTTTTGGTGATAAGGTCAGTCTAAACGAAAAAGATCTTAGCAAAAATCTAGAACACTTGGGACAAAATCATCTCGCAGCATCAAGAGCCTCGACTCCTTCTATAAGTAATATTCTCAAAGATAGCTCTAGCAAAAATTCTGGATACTTAGCGACAAATGGTGAAGTCGATATTGAAATATTTGAAGAGTTACTTCAAGAACATACAAAAGAAACAGACGCTAAAGATAAAAAAGTTATTAGCGAAATAAAACATGAATTTAAAGTTCCAATGGATGTCGATGAAGTTGATGACAAGACAACAACGCAAGAAACAGTTGAAAAGTACAAGTTCTCATCTGAGTTTGACGAAGGACAATTTGATTTAGAAAATTTCATTTGTAATATATGTGATAAAAAGTTTGAAAGTTCCAAAGCCATATGTATACATTTTGTTAAGAAGCATAAAATAAAAATCGTAAAGAAGAAAAATAAGGATTATAAATATAAACCACGAATATGTAACTTTTGTGGGAAAGAATTAAGAGATTTGCAGAATTTTCATCGGCATCTAAAAACACACAAGGTACTATAAAAATGATTTTTTCAATCTTAACATGTATTTCAACTGCACTTACAATATCCGATATGGTCTAGTGGCTAGGATACCTGGCTCTCACCCAGGAGGCTCGGGTTCGATTCCCGGTATCGGAATCTTCTTTTTGAAATTTATAATCGTTTGATTTGTCAGTGAAATCAAATTTAACTACCTTTTTATTAAAAACTAAATATAAAACCGCTTTATTTTTTTTATTTACAGAAAGAAAAGGATGTAGAAGTATTTAAGTGTGATATATGTAATTTAGATTTTACGTCGCAAGCAAAGTTGGAGAAACATAGAAATGGTCATAGTAGTACGCCTGTTAAGAAAGGAATAGGTAAAGTAAGTGCCTTCATATATTTTAAATTGTCTTCATGAGAGAGAGTCGAGAAGCTATCGAAAACTTAGTCTAGAAAGGAGAATGGCAGGTCCTGTTCGTGAATCATCCTAATTATTTTTCATCAAATTTTTAGAATAGTACAAAAAGAATTTCAATACTGCTCAAAAAGTTGTTACAGCTGCATTAACAAACGCATTCCTAAGTTTACTGAACATGCTTTGCTTGAAAAGTTTATTTAGTAAACTTAGAAATGGCTAGATGGCGTTGCGTGTCAGGTTCCTGAAAATATTTTATACCTACTGCAAAAACGAAACTAAAACTTTAAAATATAGCTGTTTCAATAGATTAGCGACATTTTATTGATAGATCAAATCAAAATCATACACTTGCAAATGATTTGATTTAATAAAAATGTAGTACGCCATCTACTTGACGACAGTGAAAACTGATTTGTTATGTAAATACTTCACTGTAATTTTAAACTAAAATACTTTGTAACGCAATCTTTTAAAAATCTGGGAATTTAAAATGTTTGTGATTGTGAATTTAGCACCCAAATAAACAATCTACCATGAGATACGCAAGACGGTACAAAAGTCCATTACAAACCTGCCTTTTTCCTTTGGTTTGCAATTATTTTTTTCTGATTATAAAACATTATTTTTACCTAATCTTCCAAAATAGTTTTCGGACTATTATTTATTTTTGGGCGAGTCGTCAGAAGCCTTGAACGTTTTTTGGCGGAGATGATGAAAATTATTATTAATTGCATTAACATATCTATTTAATGGACTTAGTGGTTTTTCTAATGCTCAAGTCTACTTTGTATTATATGGTGAAAATTTTAATATTCATATTGTGTATTTTTTTTGCAGTATGTTTGTACAATCTGTGGCGCAACAAGTACTAAGATAGGTAACTTTCGCCTGCACCAAAGGAGGCACACGAAAGCTTATACCCACATATGTCAACAGTGTGGTAAAGGATTCTACCGGCTATCAGAGTTCACTGTCCATATGAGGTGAGTTTTGAACATAGAGACTATCCATTCATTTAAAAAAATAATGTCTGGTTTTTAACACTTTTTAATTACTTTCAACACTTTTAGCCAATTAAAAAAAAATGATAAAGCAGCAGGTCATAAAACCAGCAGAACCATCCATTACCCATTTGAAGTTTTAATATAATTCAATGTACGCAATAAATTAAAAAATTATACGAATAATTTGCTTAATTATGATTTTCTAGTTTTCGTGTTTTTATTAGCTTCTTTAGGGGTCATTTACATACTTATCTTAAATTTTTATTTGCAGAATTCACACTGGTGAAAAGCCGTTTCCTTGTATATACTGTGATAAAACTTTTGCAAGAAAAGACGCTCTGACAAAACACGTTAAATATCACATGGGTAAGTTTAACAAATTAATATTGAAACAGGAAATATTTACAGTACTTACTACCGAAATTAAACGCATGTCTCTTTCTAAAGGTCGATGTGCATTATTTCTTGCCCAGTACGGCTGTAGGCTTTTAAGTACTTGGGAAACTCAAGAACGCAGTCACAATATTTTCCTTATTTTTTATGTAATCCCGTTTTTTAATAAGACTTCAGTAGATAATCACTGCTATTATAAAACAAAGTCCTCCGCCGCGTCTGTCTGTTCGCGATAAACTCAAATGACGCTGCATTTTGATGCGGTTTTTACCAGTAGATAAAGTGATCTTTAAGGAGGGTATTCATATATAATTAGTTAAATTTTTGAGTATATTAATTAAAATATAACGATATTTGTTGAAGACGTCGAAAAAACTTAGGCCGCACATCTTCTCGGGGTAGGACAGGTTGTATCAAATAATTGTAAAAACCGTTTTTTTTTACTTTTAGATAATAAGCGATTCAAATGTGAACACTGTGACAAAGCCTTTGTAGATAGGAGTCAACTCAACTTACACATGAAAATCGCCGTACGTTGTAAAGTCAAGCGCGGGATCTTGGTTGATAAGAAAACCCTTGTACAATACAGCAAAGCCAAACCTGATGAAATTGAAATTACAAAAGATTCAAAGGAGAAAGAGGAAGAAAATCAAGAAGAAAATGATGAAATTGTATCAGAAGATGTAGTCACCGAGTTACCGTATATAGACAATGAAATTGAAATTACAAAAGATTCAAAGGAGAAAGAGGAAGAAAATCAAGAAGAAAATGATGAAATTGTATCAGAAGATGTAGTCACCGAGTTACCGTATATAGACACTGAGATGAGTAATTAAAATTGTGCAGTTTGTCGCAAATGTCGTTTTATTGGATTAATTTTATCCATTTCCTAGAATTAGATTACGTATATGTTTAGGTGTAAGTCATAAAATGTATAAAGTATATAATCGCAAAAAGTTCCATTCAAGGTATTTAATTAAATAAACATTTGGGATGTCTAACACAACGCCATCTGATTTACAGACTAAGTAGAAAACCGTTTTCTTGTTTTAACAACTCTGAGAATTCAATTTCTTTTAGTAAAGTTTTAGAATACGATAAACGAATGAAAATAAGATGATTTACTTTATAAATGATATAAATCTCAAACACCATTACATACTGTTCTGCATTCTCATTTGAGGTCAATCTCGTTGCAGATCTCGTGAGTTTTTGATGCCTTTGCAAGAGAACTTGATTATTTTTTTGACTGCCTCGGTGGCGCAGCGGTAGCGTATGCGACTGCTGTTCTTGAGGTCTCGGGTTCGATTCCCGGGTCGGATCAAATGTTTGTATGATCTACAAATGTTTGTTTCGGAGTTTGGGTGTTTTCTATGTATGATATGTATGTATTTACAAAAAAAAAGTATATATGTATTTATATCAGTTGTTTAGTACCCATACTACAAGCTCTGCTTAGTTTGGGACTAGATGGCGTTGTGTGTTAGATGTCTGAAAATATTTATTATTTTAAATATATATATAAACTCACTTCGTTCTTGACATATCGTTCAGATGGCATTTCTCAGTCCTAGATGGCGTAAGAAAGCGGTTCCCGGATTTTTCCGTCTCAGGCTCAGAGTGACACACCGTGTGGTATCAGTCGGTTCGAATCCGACACCACCGGGGTGAAGGTCCAAGAGGTCTCCACACGTAAAAAAAAGGCATTTCTCAGTCAGCAGGAAAGAAGAGTGAGAAGAAGGTTGCGAAAAGGATTATTTTAAATGTCAATGTGCTTTTATAACTTTGTGAACATTAATTCTATGACACAGGAATTAATCCTATTTCGGGAGTTGCATATGGTAACAATAAAACAACTTTTTAACAACACCTGATTATTTAATTGAATTAGGTTTGTGCTATAAAAAAAAAAATAAGTCCAATCAACCAGACTGGACTTTTTTTACCTTTGCCCTTGGTTCATGTGATAGTGAATTTCAAATGCTATTAATAAATTTGTAAAAGCCAATCATTAAATAATAATGAACAAATCAACTCTTAAAGCTAATTTACCCTACCTGTAGAACTATATAAAATTAATTATCCAACTAAGCAAACTGATATAATATTCAAAGAAAAGGAATAAGGATGACTTGTTTATTCTTAGTCATACCATGAACTTATTTCTGGTAATAAAACGCAAAACTAACATTTTTGATAGGAACTCAACATTGTACTGTGTACGGGTTGGGAGTAGCCATCCGTAGACGTCAATGTATAAGTACAAATGCGTTACACTGTGATGCATATATGTGTGCGTGAAATTCTTGTTAAGCGTGAGATCGTAGTGACAGAATGTGTTTTTGAAGTGAAACTTCTTTAGGCGCATGAGGGTAAATTTTTTACAAATGTTACGTCACGCAAGTATGCAACGGAAGTGTCGAAAAAGAGAGAGAAAGCGATCGAGACCGATAGAGATAGTAAGACAGGGCGAACGTAGCATGAAGCAACTAGCGATGGAGTGAGAGTAGGGAGCAAGCAAGTGAGAAAGATCGAGAGAAAAAGTGAGATAGAGCTATTGTCGTATCACGCACAGTGCCATGGAGCGAGAGGTGGGAGAGAGCTAAGAAGTTTCACTTCTGACATGTGTACTTTGTACGCACGCACTTTTTTTGTGTATATGTGACGATTTACCCCCCAAAAAATGACAATGTATTGTATCGAAAAAAAACCGTTATGGCTACTCTCCTCCATTCGTGACTCGTGTTGCTCTTAATTGCGTAATAAATAGCAGCTAGTGTAACACGGACGCATAAAAAAACTGGCTAAGATGACACGTGATCAAAGATAGAAGAAACGGTAATATGGAAATTTGTTAAAGCTATGGACGATTCTTTCACTGACAAACATTTGAAAGTTTTACCAAAAACCCTCTAAAGTTACTTTTAAAATAGCATTTTTTGATTATAGAATTTATATAAACATAAAAACCGGCCTCCTATGGCCCAGAACCTGGTTACGTCCCAGCCAATATGCATGACATTTTAATACATACTTAATATGAGGTTGGTTGTCTTTCACTAACACAAAAGCGTACAACTAATATAGTTCTAACAGTTTTTTAACGTTTAGAATAATTTCTACTTGACGATCAAGTTATCCGCGTCCAAGTGGTAATAGTTATCACTATCAATCAACAACCCATAATGTCCCACTGCTGGGCTCGGGTTTCCTCTAATGAGAGGGTTAAGGCCATACGCCCCCACGCTGGCCAAGTGTGGATTGGGGACTGGCAAGACAACGTTGTGGCTACGTAAACTTGCCGTTGGATATTTTAAAGCCGCCCAAAGGCCTACAACTAAGCTTCACGCACGACTGATATCTTCCGACCTCCGAATCACGGAGACGCTCATGGTAACATGCCACCAGCGGTCACCCATCTAGGTACTGACCGTACCGTCATTGGCTATCCTCGGTGATTGTTTCTAATCACCGAGTGCAACTAGGCTATGAGCGCCTCAATAGTGACCACTGGACTTTTCTTGAATTAACAGTTCATTAGGTCATTTTATTAATCACCGAGTTTGCTTCATTGAATAAAAAATATTTAAAGTACTTACACTCATTCGTAAGTTTCTATAACTAGTATCATATAAAAATGTATAATTAGAACAACATAGTTATTTTAGAACATTCACACAGTAACATTGGACCCATAAGCACTTGAAGAAAGTAAGGAAATAATAAATTTGTGTGTATACATTACTTGTCATTCAGTGCGAATGGGTGCCCTCGGCTAGTTAGACTTATTCAAGGTTTCAACCAGTGCTTATTCAACCATTTGCTATATTTAACTATTATGATTTAAGGTTTATGCTGACTTGGAGTATTTCCGTATAATTCAAAAGCTCGGTCAACTTTCAATAATACAATCACAGTATATAGTAAACCAACCAGTAGCATTATTTTTATCCGTGTAAAGCTTCCTTGAGGAAGTGAAACAGAGTAGCTTTACACAGGAAATAGTATAAACAGCTTCAGGACTTTATTAGGCTTGGATCATTAATAAACGATATAAGCCAATTTAAAAAATGCTCCCAGGGCATTCTAGCCCTTTTTAACAAAATACTATTTAATTTGATCATTAATTTCGTCTTATTATATACTAGTGATTAATTATTGTACATATATTTCAAATCGTTATTTTTAGGTATCTAGAAATTGAACTAAGTGTCTCGTGAACAAAGACTCAGTATTGCCATGTTGTGAGTAAATTTTTCTAACTACGCTAAAACCAACATCAATAGGTAATTATATTTCAGATACAGGTGTTAAAAAATTATTTGTATTATTGTTTTACAGTTTGGCAACATTGGCATTAAAACAACGTTCACAAATTTTATATTTAAAAACATCAAACAATTATATTTTTAAAACGAAAAAAATAACAACAAATATTTAGTATTTAAACGAAACGCAAATTATATTAGGCCCTTACTTATTTTTAGTATTACTTTAGAAAGCAATACTTGCCTTGTTGTAATAACTCGGTCAATCATAAGGATATAATAGTGGGTCTTTAGACTTTAAACTTCATCTAGCCACTAAAGCTTTAGGAAGTCTGAAATCGATATTGTTGGTATAGTTCTAAAGGTCCAAACTTTTTGAAAAATATTTCTATACTCATAGATATGATCACACCTTTTTGGAACTCGAATTCCATATACAAATATTCATTTCATAGGCAAGGACCTAATACTAAGTAACATAAACACTGATACACATTGAGAGAAATACTGTCTCAGCTGCCTTGAAAGTTAATATTTACAACTTTTTGGTAAATCTAGTTCTATACTATTTATACACAAAAATAACTGATACAAAACTGATGCATAATCTCGAGTTTTCACTATATGAATAACAACAGTCTTGAATCATGAGGCAAACATATTTACTTATCACGTCATATAACAAAAGCAATGCTGACTTGAAACAAATTTTCCTTCATCTATAAATAACAATAATCTCTTTAGTCACATGTTCTTACATCTTAGCAATAGGTCTCTTAAGAATTATTAACAATATTTGCATCATTTACCTGACAGAAAACCGATAATAATTATCAGTTTCTTTACATATACTAAAATCACCATTTGGTAGATTCGAATATCTTTTGTTCATTATCAAATAAATATATGTTTGTATTGCTGTACAATACACAAAAGCAACTGCAATAGGCTATTTGACAATACTGAAAATACTCTACAAATTGTGGTCATCCTATTAGCTGATCGCTTAATAAAGCATATTTTATTATTATTTATCCTAATTTATGTATATTTTTGGCAAAATAAACGAAAAACAAATCTTTTTTTTTTAAGTTTTGTGTGTGACGGGAATATTTTGTTATTTCGAATCATGAGTGACGTCAGTTTTCAGTAAACACTCGACTTTCCCAACTGATGTATTCGCGTTGTTTGTTTTCTAAGTGTTATTTCGATCTTCTAGCTATTTTTGCAACTATTTTCTTACAAACTTTAATAATCGTATATTTTTTGACATAACTTTTCATTTCGGAACTCAAAATGGACCCAAAATTTGTGCAAGCTGATAACAGTGACCTATCTACGATCGATGCTTTTATGGTTGCACTTTTCTTCAGAAGTAACGTCGATTTCTATGCTGCAGAACTTAAAAATGTAAAAACAGCTGTGTAAGTATTATTTGAGACTAACTAATGTACATAATAGTAACAACAATCATTAAGATAATTTGTTAAATTGGATTTTAGGTTATGTTAACTTTACCTCTTTATTATATTAGTATAGATAAGTTCACTATTTGAAATGGTTTTTGTTTTACAGGTCTGCAAGAGATATAAATATATAAGCCCAGATCATAAGATGAAAACAAAGCCGTATAATGTAATGCTGATTGTAAACGAGAATGACAGCGAAATAATCAGCTGTAAGTGCTACGACTGTTCTGCTTCAGCTGGGCTGGAGGACGCAAGCATGCAGTTGCATTTTTAATGTGAGTTCATCAACGTAGAGAAGAACCTGCATGTACTTCTGTTCAGTGTTACTGGATGAAGTCCACCTTGTCCAGAGTAGGGACTAATTTGAAGTACATTGCTGTGGACCACTTGTCAAAAAAAGAAATACCACACAGATCGACACGACGACCGTTCATCAATAGTTTACGACACTTACACGAATAGAAAGCTTATGAATTTTACATTGTGGGGTGCAAAGAAGTTATATACATGTATGTTCCTTGGAGGAGTGTTACACTGCAATAGATATTATGGTTGAAAATGCAGCCGTTTCTTGACGAGTTTGGTTCAACAGTATTATTTAGTTTTTTTAAAAATTAGTCTTTTCAGTCAAATAGGAATATAAATAAGCCAAATAATACTTACATCAAAGTGATCTTCATACATTAAAACACTTAAATTCGATACAATGCTATCGGGGTCTCTTCGAGATAACTGTAACCTCTTTCTTCGTCTTTTAGTATTCTTTGGAACAGAAAAAAAAACAGTTGTTCTGGAGTTTTTAGAGATGTATTGGTACATTGTGGCACTAATCACCATTTATACGACATTTTATTCAATATTTACAAAGCAAATAATAAAATACGCTTCAGTTGCGCTGTGTTTATATCACGCCGAAACAGCGTTTTTAGCGCCATTTTAAAAATTCAAACTTTATTTTCAATTTTCATTAAAAATACAAGAATTATCCTCGAAATATCAATGGGGTGGACTGTATAAGTAGTATTGAATAGTTTGAAATGATTTGCGGAAATTAGTCAAATAGCCTATTACTTGCACTTCGGTCCATTTCTGTCCTCTATAACATAATGACATGGACTTTCTCCAGTCTGTTGTTATATGATGAAGGAACAACAGCAACCAATTTTTAAGCACATAGAACCCAAAGAAATACGATTTGTAAGCAAAATATTAACACTTAATTATTGAAATAAATTGAAGGTAGTGACAATTATGTAGTGAGCTAACTTAATGTAGACAGTATCAGCCCCAATATGTGAAACTAAAACATTCAGTGGTACAGTATGTCTGTCCCGTGACCTTGCACACAGTCAACACAGTTTACAGCACCTTGGTTTACTCAGTCAAGTTTAACACACCACTTTTAGCTTCAACTAGGACTTCTGACCCTTAGGCCTGTGTTGCAATACTATGCAATTGTCTGCTAACTGGTTACGCATAGAACTATTCTCCTTGCGCACTTCTGATAGTTCCTGGTTGAGTCTTATTATTTCTAACATGAGTTTCTCATTTTCCACTTCCAATTTCTCTAATCTGAAAATGAAATTACATTTTTTTAAATTAGAATTCTGGGTGTGTGAATTCAGCTAAGTTGTAGAACATTAGTCTCAACATTGTCTGCCGAATCTATACCTTGTTGTGATTTGTAAGATATTTATATGATATATTTGTGGTTCCGTTTCCGGCTGTCGAAGTGTCAACATCATAGTGATAACCTCCGATAAAAATTAACCAAAACGAAATAGTTAACGCGATTTCCGGCGGATAGACTCCGTCTTGAACAATATTATAACTGTTGTGAAGTAATTATAAATAATCGGTGGTGCGTGATTACTGGTATCCAGCAAGTATTTACAAGTACAAGATCAACGATCCAAGGTTAGAAAACACAAAAATATATGTGGGTACACAAAAATAAACATACGTTACCGAGTCTGTCATCTCGAAATCGTTGCCAGTTAAAGAAATCATTTCTACTATTTTCTACCATCACGTTCCTTTTTACGTAGATAAATTTCAAAACATATACAATGGAAGGCCAATTCAAAATATTATTTGAAAAAATGAAAAACGAGATGCAATACCAAAATGCTGAATTAAAAGACTCGATTACAAAGACTATTATGGACAAAATGGACGAAAAATTAATAATCATTAGGGAAGAAAATAAAAACTTAAAGATGAACGTAGAAAAGTTAGAAAAAGAGATAACGTATTTAAAAAGAGTTGAAAGAAGCAACAATATTATAGTACACGGATTAGAAGAAACAGAAAAATCTTCTTATGAACTTGTACAAAACCTTAGGAAAATCTTTAATCAAGATTTAAAGATTAACATAGAACAGTACGAAGTTAACAAAATCCACCGCTTGGGAAACGAAGAGAGAGTGACCAATAAACCAAGGCCGGTATTGTGTTCATTCATAAATAACTGGAAGAAGAATGAAATTATTAAAAACAAAAGGAATCTTAAAACAATCCACGTTAATGAGGACTACTCGAAAGAAGTGTTGGAAAGAAGGAAAGAGTTACAACCAAAGTTGGTTGAAGAGAGGAAAAAGGGTAATACGGCATACTTGAAATATGATAAACTAATAGTTAAAAAGAACATTACCAGTCAAGAGAAAAGGAAAAGAGAAATATCCGTTTCACCCTCTAACTATAACAACCAACCAAAAAAGCAACAAACTATAAACACAACTAAGTCTAACAGAACTAATGCTTTTAATATAATGAGATCCAGATCTGACTCCTTTCCGACACTCCATACTAAAAGAAATCAATAGCAACTAAAAAGCCGCAAACGGAAACCAAAACCGATCAAAGAACCAACCAACAAAGAAACAACAAAACAGCAAACTCCCCCAAGCCGACTGGTCCTCGTGGGGGAAAGAGACCACGACCCTCCAACATCAAAAGTTAAAAAGCAACAAAAACCAGTAATATACATAGCATCCCTTAATGCAGATGGGATGACGACATTACATTGACGGCTTGTCAGTAGCTGGAGTCACGTGGAACAGAGTGACACAGGAAAGGAAAGAATGGAAAAGGTTGGAGGAGGCCTTTGTCGATTGGCAAACAGATCTCGGAAAGATAACCAAGCAACAGATGTTAGTTTTAATAGTTTATCTAGTTTAAGAGTCCAATGTTATTATTTTATAAGAGAAACGCATTGTAATTTATTAAGAGATCTGAATACAAGGCTATATTATTATTATATATTATTATTATTATTATATATGATATATATGATTTAATTTAATTTTAAAAAGACAACTCGCATTAGTTATAAGAGTATACATTCCTGTGTCACAGGCATCTTTACAAACATACATGAAACGGACACAAAGTACACCCAGACTTAGAACAACAACTGTCCCATGTGGGATTTGAACCCACAACACTTAACGCAGTAGGAAGCGGTGTGGCGACCACTGAAACCACTAGGCCAACCACACGGTTGGCCTAGTGGTGTAGTCTCTGGGAGGGGAAGAAAGCGGTTCCCGGATCTCTCCCGTCTCAGGCGCAGAGTGGCACACCGTGGTGGTTTAGTAGGTAGTCTGGCGAGTCAGTCAGGAGTCCCACACGAAGCGAACCCCCTGTCCCCGCGGGGGAGGGGGGAGCGAAGTGCGTAAACGCATTCCACCACGTAAAAATAGTCTAAAATGTAGTGATAAACGATTAGTGCTCTCCTAACTCCTTGCAACTTGCAAAAACATCTTTCGTTGTTGAAAGCACTGAAATAATAATCCTGCAATTGACAGTTACATTAAAAATAAGGTTAAAATTTACCTCTTTTGTTTCTCCGTAAGGTCAGTAATATGATCGCACGCTTTTGCTAGTATACCTCCTTTGCTCGCGGAGTCTGGTAGCCCAGAGTTTGGTACAAGGTTAGCTAATTTGGAGATCCAACTGTTGATTTTATCTCGGCGACGTCTTTCTACCTCATTGTGTGTAGCTCGCCGTTTATCGTCACGCTGAAGATAAATGTTATTAAACAATGGTTATGTGATTTGTAATGCTAGTTATTATTGCATTGTAATCAATCAATATATAATAACATGTATAATATAATATAATATAATATAATAAAGAAGTTTTCATTAAAAAATAACAAAAAAACTCGGCAATGCGATTGATTTTTAACGATTTGATAGTAGTAAGTCGGTGAGTAGTAATGAGATTAAAATTGAAGATGCATACGTAGTAGTCTGTCATATATTGATGGCAGTTCCATTTAGGGACCACGGCTTATTTTACTTTTTTTTGGCTTTAAATAAGTGAGTAACATTTATTTCGAAGACCGTCTAAGGTCAGTTAATTACAAGATGGGCAAAAATTATGTCATCACAATGATGAGATTATAATGATGATTGCTAAAAATTCTCTACAATGGTATGTATATTTAGGAGTCAGAATTCAATGATTATTGAACCTTCAACAAGTTTGCAACACTAGAACACTAGAATTCGGAAATGCATAATTAAATCCGCCTTATGCAATGTATTTGGAGGAAGTATAAAATTCATATGATATAAATTTTGGTTAAAGCCTTCTTTTTTTTTCATGTTTCTAGGTAAATACACAATGACACAATAAATAATTTTCAAAAAGTTGACTTAATGAATGTAGCAATTGTGACACCAGTGGCAATTACCACATATCTGTTATTCTTAGGAGCTTTGATATTATATGTTTATTTTATTAGTTTAAATAATTAAAAAAATATTTCGGACATCTAACACACAACGCCATCTAGTCCCAAACTAAGCAGAGCTTGTATTATGGGTACTAGATAACTGATATTAATACATAAATACTTTTTTTTTGTAAATACATACATATTATACATAGAAAACGCCCAAACTCCGAAACAAATATTTGCAGATCATACAAACATTTGGTCCGACCCAGGATTCGAACCCGAGACCTCATGGACAGCAGTCGCGTACGCTACCACTGCGCCACCAAGGCAGTCATTTATTCTTATTTCTAGTTAGAAGTGCTATTAATTTTGTACATGAATCAACAGCGTAAAGCTTATAGTGTAAGCTCTGAGGTAAGGTTGACCATCACCCATCTGTTATTCGGATGATAATTATATTATATATAACCTATGTGGATTGCCTAAAAAAATGCTCATGAATATCATTAATTAAAATTATAAATGTATATTAAAACATAAAAAAATACAGTCCAATTGACAACCTCCTCCGTTTTATTGAAGTTGGATAAAAATTACCTTTATTTTTATGTAATTTATATTTCAAATGGTAAACAGCGGATACAATTATTAATATCTACTTACTTGCCTGTATGTGTGCAGTTGCCAGGTAATAGGGTCCAAAAAAGGTAGGCAAGCTTGGTGTTTTATACTA
The DNA here is from genome assembly GCA_003709505.1 of Hyphantria cunea. NCBI lineage: Eukaryota > Metazoa > Arthropoda > Insecta > Lepidoptera > Erebidae > Hyphantria > Hyphantria cunea. The sequence continues at coordinate 4,082,292 of PKRV01000322.1, forward strand.
CTCCTTATGTACTTTCCATTTAGTTCGTTTGGTGGGTGAAAAATATTTTATGATTTTAATGATATGCATGAACATTTTTTTTAGACAACCCGCATAGTTGGATCAGAAACTTATTTAATAGTATCCCGATAACAAATGGGTGAAGGTCTATCTTACCTCAGATCTCCTACTATAGTAAATGCAAGAATTCTTTCATTTATTCATTCCTTTTTCTCATTCCATGATTTCAGGTTTTTTTTTTACTTTCAAAAATAGGTACTAATTTTGCTATTTCAAATTGTTGTATGCATAAATAATAATGAGTACAAAAATTTAGTTTTTTTTTCAAAATGTAACTTATGGAGCTTGTTACTAGTTCCTTCTCCATAAGAATGAAATTTTGTAACTGATCAACAAGTCGTTAATATAACTTTTTGAAAGTGCTTACTTGAAATAAAATCTTTTTGATAGATTTTGGTTTCGCCGAACATCTATATACAAGTAGTATTGGTTTACCTTCTTTGCCGTAACTGCCTTTGCTTGCAAGGGATCTCTCCGAACTGCTTTTTTTGGTGATGTGCTTGTTCCAAAAACTTCTACTGGGTTGCTGATGACAAAATATTCTGCGTCTTGATGGATGCCTACAAATGTGTAAATGTGAATAAATGTTTAGATCGAATGATATTAAATCTATAAAAAGAAAAGACATGTTAATAAGGAGGTTTTTAGTACCACACTCTAATTTTAACAATGAAATGATTTGAGTCTACAACTTCTCTTCTAACTTAAGCAGAGCCTATCTTTAGCAGTAGACCAATAAAAGATGTTGATGTGATTTTGTTTTATACGGGAAGCTCACAGCTAAATTTACTATACACAATAAAATTGCTTCTCTATTTGCCAATTAACAGTTTCCGCGTGTAAAAGGAAGACGGCAAAAATATAATCAGACTGTAATCAACTGTAAACTATAACAGAATATAGATTACTAAAACAATATTTCTGGTTCATGATATTATTTGTGCTATTCTAGAATAAATGGATGCGTTCCAAATGGTTTACCTCATTTATAACCTAGAAACTCGTGATAGAAAGCTATTAAACCTAGAAACTTGTGGTAGGAAGCTATTAAACCAATAATTACTGTGACAAAGTGGTATGTGGAGTAGGTTTTTGGAACGAAATTTTCTAGTAGGCTCATATAATTTAATTCTGTAAAGTAAATTAGGACAGTCCAGCTTGCTCTGCGCTATTTTTAAACGAAAGCATCAGATACTTTAATAAAGCAGAAAAGAGGTAAAAGATGAAGTTAAATGCATTGTTATTCATAATCAAGATGAGGTATTTAAATTTTAAAGCCTAAATGTATCTATCGTTATCAAATAACTATTTCTGAATTCTTTTTATGTTATTACTATAGACATTATAACAAGGTGGCTGCGTACATAGGCACAGTAAAGTATTTTTATCATTTTCATATGCTTAAAAGGTTTGGAGATGCGAGTTATGAAACCATGTGCTTGTCAAATAGTAATTTACCATAATGCAAAACGCCTAGATCCCTGATTACGCCAGTTGACCGAGTACATAATCTTTCAACTTGTAAGCAAAAGTGAAAATATTGTGTTTCCAAGTAAAGGTGATGGAGTAATATTTAGCTACATTTAAGTAAATTTGTTACATTCACAATAGATTTCTATTCTATTCAAGACTCCCTGGAGAAGTAACGTAAACTTGAACTATTATTGACAATGCGGCACATTTTAACATTTTAAACATTCATATGTTAAAACTTTAGCTAGTAACTGTTTTTTACAACCTCATTTTCGGAGCCTTCCTCATGTTTCATTACTCCGTCGTTCATAGAATACTGAAAAAAATATGACGATGGTGTGTGATGTAAGGAGTAAAAACTTACTGTGAGAAGGTGAATGTGCCATATTTGTTCCTGACTCATCACCAGCCATTGTTATTAATTTGTATGTTACCGAACCAGCTGCAATAATAATAAAAAGTTATTACATTTTAAACTATTAGTAATCATTCAGTATCATTGTGCAAATTAATGTAAAGAAAAATATATTTTTTAATAATAAAAAGATAAAAAAAATAAAATAGCAAACATTTGCCAATTAAACTATCATAGAAAGTGAACAATAAAATAAGTAGCAGTTAATACTAGAATGGTTAGAGAGACTTATTGCACCAAATGTTTTGAATTTTGAAGACTACTATCATAGAAAATATTATTTTTAAAACTTGCAACATTGACCATGTTTAGAGTTAGCAAAACAATAATAACATGTGACTCATGTTATTATCCTAAAAACATCTATTGCTTAGAAAAAAGACAATGTTATAAAAAGCAGAAAATTATCTTTGTTTTGCTCTCTAGCCGAAGATGTGTCCATGCTTCTCAATCATATTAATACAGATCTTCAATATAATTTTCCTTCCATTGAAATTTATTCTAACAACTCCTAACATTTTACTTCCTATTGGACAACAATAGACTTAGGGTATAGTAGGCCAAAACCTTTTTATGGAGAGGCCTATGTCCCAGTGGATAGTTAAAGGGTTAAAGTTATGATATTGATTGATATACTTGTCTTCTATGGTGCAGGCCTAAATTATAGTTGGTTTTTAATATCTGTATACATTATAATGCATTGCATAGGTAATATTACATGTACTTACATAGATCTTTAAAGTTGTAAGTGCCACTGTTCTCATAAGGTTGTGAAACTAATTGGGATCGTTCCTCGTTGCTCTCTGAAATTCGTTCATAATTAAATTTAAACTTAATTAAATAAATGTCACATAATTAGATTGGTTGATGGGACGGTACGGTAAATTCCATGAGTAAATGTAAAGTAAACAAATTAAGATAGTAATTGCATTTAGGTTGAAATGTGTTGAAAAACAATGAATACTAGAGGTTGTGACATACCGTAAGATCCTTCATCGACCATGCCCAAATATTCACTGTCCGCACTGCAAATAACCGAAGAAATATATAGTTTATTACATCAAAATAAATTCTAAATCGAGAAACATTGAAGTGATTGCCAAGTTGCAAAACTACAAAGCAATGACCTTCAGTAGCTTAAATCCCAATTATATAATGTACTATGTAAATAACTAAAGTTTCAAGTATATAATACCTGTTATCAAGAGAGTTTTCATGCATGTCATCAACGTCAATTTCCACTTTGGCCATTGCGCGTAATTATTTTTGAATTTCCACAATTTGATCACGGGAACAAAATAAAAGGGTCATGTGACGAGACCATAAGCAAAGTAAACTCAAAAAGTTGCCAGGATTATATTCAATTTAAAAATAAAATACTTTATGGTTAATGTAAATATTTTTAAACTTTTTATTTACCTTGATATAAATGGCATTTTCTTTTAAGTATATTTATATTAAATGTACTGAAAATCTTATAAAAAATGTTTATCATAAATAAGTGTAATACTTACTACTTTGCACTTTGAAAGTACACCACCTACTATAAATTATTCGGACTACATCATCAAGTTGATCCTCTGGAAAACATTTTCGTGATTGCATTAGATGCCGCTACTTGTACCTTAGTGTAAATAATTTAAAATCAAACAGTATTTATAGACGACAGAATAAAACCTTTTTCTTTTACTCGAGACGGTACAGGGAAGATACAAATGTTTGGAGTAGAGTATGTTATTGCAAACCTTTGCCACTTATCTCCAATATTATTAATCCAATTATGACGCAATTTTCAGTGATGGGTACAGGTTTGATTAGTGCATGTTTTTAGTAAGTGTTAGGGTGATAACGCATTAGGAGGCGCTGTAGTAAAAAAATATTTGTGAAAAACCACAACGAGTAAAATTTTGGCCGTTTTTCAGTTATGGATTTGTGGTTGATTGATAATTGTGGTTGATAAGGTTTCATTGTTAATGTTAAAACCTACGCTCTCCGAAAAGTTTGAAATGCAAAACAAACTTAAAGTTTTTGAAAAAATCTAATACGTGGCGACGGTTAAAAAGTAATTGAAAAAAGTAGAAATAATTTAGAAATGCGTAAATTTATTACTTATATCTTGTCACCTTACACTTGTCAGCTTCCGGTGCTATTCACAAATATTGTTGATACGTCTGTACTCTTTTTATACAATGGTACTTCCGACGTAATATTCTTTCATGTAATCTTTAATGTTACGCAATGCTATATTATCGAATAATAATTGAAAGTTAATAATCATTAGAACATTTATGATAAACAATGTTTAATATTATCTGCTGAGTTTGGGTATTTAATATTGAATTTGGTGAAATTTAATATTAATATGGAATATTGAACCTGTCAAATGTTATAAAATACCGCGGGTTGGAGTAATGCGGGGACATTCATATTCTAGCCAAAGTTCTACTTAAAGTGCATTGGAGAATATTATAAGTTTGTGCTAGTATAATGTGTTACTGTGCCGCCGTCTTAGCTACGCGCGTTACACTAGTCATCAATAATAACAATATGATTGTTTGGTCAACCGGTTACTTTGCTTGACTGTTATTATACGATAACAAAAAGAGGACAATCTCGGTATATCCTAATTTTTAGGTATTTGTTCTTAAAGTAGGTATGTGATATTTGAAATTTTTTTGGTAATACTTTCCATAGGTTACTTATATATTTAGATTGTTTTTTTTTTTTTTTTTTTTTTTTTTTTTTTT
>PKRV01000322.1:4087528-4181505 GCA_003709505.1 Hyphantria cunea
GCACGAGCGAACCTGGGTCCTGTAAAGAAGACACAGATGCCCGGGCGAGAAGAACCGTCTCACCCTGTTTAACACACCTAGTTTCCATGAGGCCGCTTTAGTGATACTCTCAACGTATTCGCGTGGGTTGAGGTCTCGGCAGATATCCATGCCCAGGATAGCGAGCCTATTTTGTAATGGCATTTGAGTACTCTGAAAAGTGGGAAGGGGAAGGAATGGAGGAATGGAATTTTTGGTTTACAAAAATATTTACTAGTTTTCGAACGAGAAAGGGCTGGTTCGAACGGGCCGGTACTACCTACAATAACAAATAGTAAGTACTAGTAAATAAGAAACATAAAGGTAATTAAAATAATATTTTAGTAGATTTACAAAATAAAAGAAGTCAAAAACAATTAAAACTACTTTTGTGTGCTATTTACTACCTAGTTAATCAGTTGACCAAAGTAATTAATTATTAGGCACATAGGAGCCGCCTTACCGAAGATGGTCTCGAGCAAAATAGATCAATATCTATGTTTTCAGAGATACTGGTAAATGTTACTGTACTGCAAATGAAAAAAACAATAAGCCACCGTAAATAGTACATCAAGAAACCTGGTGGGATTTGTTTGCAAACGTATTTTAGCTACAAGCTTGGAACTGTCCACCGATCCATTAGCAATGTTTAACAGAAAAATTATATCAATAATATCTAGCGGCAGAAAGTGATACCGTTTGCAACGATTGTAGTCAACTGAACATTGATGCACTCTAAAATCAAGATCCCGAAGAAAGGAGAATGGCAGATCCTGTACCGCTGGCAGTATGTTATGAATGGTTATGATATTTATATCATTTAATAAGATTGGTTAAGATTTTTCTTACTCGAGATTTCTCTCGGTTTCTCATCCTAATTCCCGCTCTGAAACTTTCGGAGAAGAGTAGGTTCGGATTACCTCGAATTTTAAAATACTGTGGTCCTAAAACTTTCGAGAGTATTGTGCATGTATGTATTGCTGCCTGTTTTTGTAGTATATGTATGTCAATGGCTGCATCTAATTTACTTGTGTATCTGTGTATACTTTTAGCTACCACGCCTGTTGTTCCTGTTACTATTGGGATTGTTTTTGTTTGTGTGTTCCATAATCGTGATATTTCTATCTCTAGTGATTGATATTTGCTGAGTTTTTCTATTTCTTTTTTTTTCTTTCTATAGAATAATCCTTATCATTTTCATGTATATTTTATATTTTTCGAACTGTGCTAAAATAATCTTAATTCTGCTCAAAAATTGTTACAACTGCGTTAACAAAACGCATTCCAGCGTGTTCTAAACACACTTTGCTGAAAACTAGATGGCGTTGTGTGTCAGTTTATCAAAAATATTTTACATTATTTTAAAATATTTACTACATAAAAAAATGATTAACTACCTCGTTGGTCTAGTGGTATGCGACTCGGGATCGATTCCCGGTTCGGTCTGCTGTTGACTTTTTCTTACAAATAACTATTAATAGCAGCCTGGAGTATGGAAGATGGTGGTGTTTCCCGCCTGTGCCTAGGAGAACACGTCAAGCCTTCGGTCCCGGTTGTCATGAATATCTATGTTAATCGTTATTGGGTAGTCAGTGCCAGTCAATATACTGACAACTAGTTAACCTTCGAATTCAATTCACCCTCAGGGTTGCGGAGGTCCGATAGGAAAACCGATATTCAGGTACTAACGGTTGAACTTGTACGCGACCCCAAATTTTGGTAATAAAAAAGGCTAGGAAGATGATGATGATAAAATAACGATTAAATATTTTAATCGATATTAAGAATGAACTTACAGGTGAATTCAGAGAATGAGCAATATTTTATTGAAGGTTCAATAAAAAAAAATTAAAAAAATATTTTAATACGCATCTTGTTGGCAATGATGACAGCTCATATGTGATACATGTATCTATTTCATTGTAATCTAAAAACTAAATTAACTTTTTAACGCAATGTTGTAAAAATCTGGGAGTTCATAATGTTATTTCCGGTGATATTAGCAGCCAAATAAGAACAAAAACAATCCCTACCATGAAATACGCCAGGCGGTACAAAAGTCCCATACAAACCTGCCATTGTCCTTTCGTTGAACTTTTTTTATTCGAGTTTTATATATCTCATACTGAGGATTCCACATTTGCGAGGCATAATTCAAGTGGTTCCAAACAAAGGAACAATACAATATTTTATTTCTTACAATCGCTCTCTTTTTAATTTTATTTCTTTCTTCTAGCATTTCTTTCCAATTATGGTAATGTAATTTACCAACTACATTATTTTCTATGTACCTATTTAGAAGAAATAAATTTTGCAGCATCTCACACATAACAAACTTAACATATTCCTATATGTTTAAAGAAAAAAAACATTTAACATGAATCTCATTGCTATGTAGGTATAACCCAAGAACATGCATTTCTCTAGTGCCATAGTGACATGTTCTATCGATAAAGCCAGTCGAGTTGAGTTGGATTTATCGACAGATCGACACTGTCAATAGTTGTTCGGCAACCGCTAGATAACGTTTAGCGGAACGTTGAGATGAAAGCCTCATCGACAAACTCCATTGCCAATGTGTACCTATTCATACTATGGTTACACGCTTACATCGCTGGCCCTTGATATAGTACAGCTGGAATGCCTTTAGCCTTAACCACACCGTAGTCTCCCATTTTAAATTTATCTGTACTAAATTTAATTTGTTTTGTTGTATAATACATCAGAAATACTCTTTTGTATGAATGGAGTATTGTCGTTTTTCATTTATAATATTCCCAGGTTTATTTATTTATTTAATGCATATGCACTTGTGGTGCATTGGCGGGCTTAATGCCTAAGGCATCTATCAGACATCTATCAGACAAGACATTTATCATTTTTCTAGAAGGTTGCTTCTATTTCTGTTTATTTTAGTTAAAATTTACTCAAACTAAATATAGTTTTATTAAAAGCAATAACTTTTATTGATACTCGAAATACTTAAATAGTACCTATGAAGTAATTGAAGGTGTTTTTAAACCAAGTAAAATAATTAAAAAAAAAACCCGACTGTGTCATTTACTGGCATATTTATTAAATTAAGTTTTTTTTTTAAATAAAATATATAGGTAAGAAATATATATATATATTCATAGTCACCGTTGAAAAAAATTTAGTTTGATACCACACATTATGTATTTTGAATTCATTTTTTTTTAAGATTACTTTTTTGCACCAAAAATTTTTAACTAGGTTTTTTATTTAATTTTGATGTATTAGATGAGTCTATTGACACCACTCACATAAAAATGCGACAAGCCGTTTAGGCTCTAGGGCGTGCCAAAGAAATATACACACTGTGCGGGACGGCGGCTATAAGTGTAAACGGTTGAAGGACAATGCTAGTGATAACTACTTCTATAATTTATTGTTATTTTTGTATTTTTATTTAGATCATAAGTTTAGGATGGAGCAAATATATACTTTAATGGACAAAAATGTAGATTAACGGGCGAAATCGCTAAAAATTTACACGTGATAGCGGTAAAGTTTCGAGGTAGCGGTAGATAGAAGCCGCAGAATATATCAAGCCATACAGTCCACAATTTTGTACTTTCTAAAGATTAAATATATTGTTTCTAATAAACCCAAAACAATTTTCCTCACCAATCCCAGCACACAAATGTACGCCGTACACATACATACATATTTAGAATCGCAAAACATAACCTTCCTTCTTTCGCAGTCGGGTAGAAAATAGAAATAATAGGATCTAACGTAGAAAAGTGGCAGGCTACTTTTGGCTAGTCTTCCTTGGGCTTAGAGACAGAATTACTTTATGAAGGTCGTAGCGAAGTAACTTTTTTATTATTCTTACAAAAACAACAGACTTATAAAAAAAAATACGTGTGGCACTCGGGGACTACCGCGGTAAAGCTATTGCTTAGCGTTTCTTCTGATAGATACCTATAAACCCATATAATTTCTCATAAACAACTGCTAACGTATTCATCAGATTTCGGAGCAGTTCGTCTCGATCCGTGCGAGCTTTGTACAGTCTAGTTGCACGCACACAAACACCGTGCCGAAGTCTGCCGAATTGAAACGACGTTAGACCCTGCACGGCTTTTAACGGCGCACCGCTGTGCTGGTCGGAGTGGGGAGGGTGTTAGGTTTATTTTCGTTACGGAATTTCTTGATTCGGATGCCGCGCTCAAATTATTTTATTTAATATTAGATTAAATCAATTAAAAGAGAAGCACTTCCTTAAATATTTTATTATAATTGCCATAAGCGAGCGCCCCATTGCCCCTGTGCTGTAGATCTGTCTACTTTTAGCAAGTGAATTCAGATATTTGGTTGAGATGCAGAGCGGATTTACAAACTATTAAAGGAAAAATTCATCTGGATCAAATTAAGCACCTTCGAAAAACGAGGCCTATCTATATTATACAATGCACTTTTACTACATTTTATATTAGTACATCTAATTAAAAATACAGAAAAAGAATATTGGAGAAATAAGCTCAAGATTAAAGATTTAATATTTAATTAGCGTTCTTGCTAATCATTTACATTTTCTCAGATTTCTCCTTCAAGGTAAACGAACAGGTGATTGGTTGGCTTCTACACCGATTAGTCTTTTCTAGAACTTACGACTTAAATTTTAAGTAACTGTAGATATACCTAAGTTCCAACATTTCTAAGACCAAAAAGAAGAAAGTTATTTGACTTGTATGTGATACGGCTGTCCCTTTAAATGTCGTTATTGCGCCTTTATGTCAGACTTTTGGCGCCAAAAGTACCTATTATTTGTTTTTTTTTCTGTGTACTGAGTTGGATATGATAACTAAAACCTAAAACGGATTATTCTATTGAAACTTTTATGAAATTAAAACTTCAAACGGCATATTTTGATGTATCATTAAATCATTTAGAGTTAATTCACTTTCCTTGATTTGATTGATTTTAATTTACTCAGGTGGCCACTTAAGTTTACAATAATATTGTACAACTAGCAGTCCGCCCCGGCTAAGCACGGGTAGGCATAGGTATTTACCCAAAAATTTTTTTTCTGGATATTCATGTCCTCTTTAAAATTATAATAAATAATAATAATAATAAATATGTTTAGACATTTTTAACACACAACGCCATCTATTGCCAAACTAAGCAGAGCTTGCACTATGGGTACTACATAACTGATATTAATGCTTATATACTTTTTTATTTGTATATACATACATATTATACATAGAAAACACCCAAACAAATCGTAGTACATCATTTTAGTCTATCTTAATACTTTCGGCAGCGCACGCAATATAGGGGTTTTTTTGCGTACTTTTTTACACCCTTTTCGTACGGATTCCTAACTTGTTACTCGGGGATGATTTAGCTTTCTCTATGCTTAGCTTAGTAGTTTCGGAGTCTATTCAATGCAAACAAACAAACAATAAAATCTTTCCTCTTTATAATATTATTTTAGTAAATATACATATTATTGTGCAATAAGATTGAAAGCCGCTTAGAATACAAACGATCTATTATGTTGCACAATATTACGAATTGTGCAATGTTTTGTTCTTCACTTTGTCTTTCCTTTTCTGTGGAAACATCTCTTTGTACTGGTTACCAAACATTGTGACCTAAAGGTCACAATGTTTGGTAACCAGTTACCATAACCATCTTGTTATCACGGTCATGATTTTCTTTACTCTTTACATTCCACAGAGACTATACCTAATTCTCTATACAATTGAATACATTCCACGATAAACTATATTTTTCTTAAGTTTTTGATTATTATCTTTGTCAGCCATTTTTGCATTACTCGCATGTCGGTCATCAATACGAAATAGTGACTATGCTATAGAAAAATAATGCAAAATAAAAAGTAACTTGTAGTAAGTTGGTACTTTAAACCCGATAAATATAGCAAAACTTACTTATTACTAATATAAAGATAGTTCACTTAATTACAATAACCGAGATATATTTTACTATTTTCACTACAGTTAAATTTCTCCAACTCAAAGAGAGTAGGCCCGTCTTTATCTTCTATTATACAGTATAAATATATAAATGTCCCTTCAAACAAACATGACGTGTAAATAAGCAACCTAATTATTTTCTAGGTAAAGAGTCAAATGATCCCTTTCATCCCATTATATGGTGTATACCGTATACTGGTTATAAAATTGCCAAGGACGATCTCAGCAAAAGTCTAATAAATAGTAAAGTAATGAATCATTCGCAAAACAAAACACATCCGACCCAATAATTTTCGTGACATGAGTCAGCATGTCCAGGGAACTCGCCTCAGTTGTAAGTGATTAGCAAAATGCCAAGCCTAGCAAATATTTACAAAGTTGACACACAATTTGGTACCTTTTGGTCGTTCTAATGACGGACGCCTCTATTTGGTAAACGCTGGAAGATTTACGAGTTTGGAAAGCCAATGGACGTTGAAATAGCAGATCATTGGCAGTGGTTGGAGGAATACCGACCTAATTGATGTTCACTAAGTACGTAATTGATGGATCAACTGGGCCGACTTTACGAACACGTAACTTGTTTTGACAAGGCAAGTTGGAATTAACTTTCGGTTACAGCGGGTTTTTATATCTTTCTTATGTGTTGTCTCGCCTGTTTTTAGGTTCAAAGCTATTCTAGTAACAAAAACTGATCTTACGAGATAAACAAACGTAATAAAGAAAAGACTATGTTTTTTTTCTGTATCAATTGTAGTGCTTCTTTATTTTTTGTAGTGATTATTTATTAAAACTTGTTGCACTTATTGTACAAAAGATGAACTTTTAATGCCATGAGGCATTCTTTCCTAGTCGACCTTCAGGTGATGTAGAGCTAAGATTTGGTAGGTGCAAAGATAAAGTTTTTCATGGTAAATAATGTTCTTTTTAGTAATATCACTCATACAATCAGTTGTAATATATATCCTACATGAAATACAACCAATTAACATAAATTTACTATTCCATTATAATAACATAAAATACATATAAACATACAAATACATAAGTATAATAATAAACTTTGTATTTGTACAGTATAGTACAGTCGGGTACTAGGATTGTGATGGCCAACTCATTCCGAAGAAATTCTCATACTTTAAACTTGAGTGTAAGGCGGTTTGTGGACATCTTGATCTCGGCAGGGAGTGCATTCCAGAGAAGAACAGACTGCACGTAGAAGGGACAATGGAGAAAGTTGGAGATGTGAGGAGGACAAAGAAGAAGCGGATTATTAGTTGACCGAAGAATCCGGTCGTGATTGCATCATAAGAGACGGAAGTGTGGCACAAGATATTGGGGTAACGATGGAGAGTTGAGGAAAGAAAGGAAAGTAATCAGCGCTCGCAAACTGCGGCGCTGACGAATTGGAAAACATAGCAACTGAGAATGTAAAGCAGATATATGATCATACTAGCAAAGATTGAGAACTAATCGAATGCAAATATTGTGAATTTGCTCTAGTTTACTGAGGAGATTTGCTTTCAGGTCAAAATAACACATATCACCATAGTCGATCCGCAAAACAATTAAGGACTGCATAAGCGTAACCTTGGTTTTACCGGGAATGAAGTTCTTGAGTCGAAAGAAAGCTAACTGACTTTCTGACTGACGTATGAGACTTGTGACTGCCAATAAAGGTTTGAGTCTATAAGTAGCCCCAAATTCTTAACCACAGTGCGCCGTGGTATAGTAACATCATGGTGGAATTTCCGACGTATGTAACTTGCTTAACGTTTGTTCGCTCCCCACGACGATCACTTAGCATTTCCTTGGATTCATCGACGCGAACCTCGCTGACCAGTTCTTTATGGAGTCTAAGTCCCTGTTGACTTAGTCGATTTCGTATGAAATCTATCTTGATTGGGCGTATACTCGCAAGTCGTCATCGTATAGGTGATACGCACACGGAATGTGTTGGGTTATATATCCTCTTGAAGGACGACAGTGAGAAGATCACACCAACTTGATGATAAGTCGTCAATCAAAAAAGAGATCATAAGAAAGAAAAAGGATACGTCATGACAGACGGTATTTAAGGCATCGGAGAAGACAATTAAAGCCAGCCTTGTGACCTTGGTATCCTCTTAACCCTCCCGAATGCCATCATTCACTTTGAGAAGAGCGGTGGTTGTGCTATTATCGGGTTTGAACCCCGTTTGTAAGGGACTGAGAAGGTACCGTGGGAGAGCCACACTTCGGCATGAATGGGCCGGCTCGACCGGAGTGATACCACGGCCTCACAGAAAACCGGTGTGAAACAGCGCTTACGCTGTGTTTCATCGAGTGAGTGAGGATACCGGAGGCCCATACCCTTNAAAAAAAAAAAAAAAAAAAAAAAAAAAAAAAAAAAAAAAAAAAAAAAAAAAAAAAAAAAAAAAAAAAAAAAAAAAAAAAAAAAAAAAAAAAAAAAAAAAAAAAAAAAAAAAAAAAAAAAAAAAAAAAAAAAAAAAAAAAAAAAAAAAAAAAAAAAAAAAAAAAAAAAAAAAAAAAAAAAAAAAAAAAAAAAAAAAAAAAAAAAAAAAAAAAAAAAAAAAAAAAAAAAAAAAAAAAAAAAAAAAAAAAAAAAAAAAAAAAAAAAAAAAAAAAAAAAAAAAAAAAAAAAAAAAAAAAAAAAAAAAAAAAAAAAAAAAAAAAAAAAAAAAAAAAAAAAAAAAAAAAAAAAAAAAAAAAAAAAAAAAAAAAAAAAAAAAAAAAAAAAAAAAAAAAAAAAAAAAAAAAAAAAAAAAAAAAAAAAAAAAAAAAAAAAAAAAAAAAAAAAAAAAAAAAAAAAAAAAAAAAAAAAAAAAAAAAAAAAAAAAAAAAAAAAAAAAAAAAAAAAAAAAAAAAAAAAAAAAAAAAAAAAAAAAAAAAAAAAAAAAAAAAAAAAAAAAAAAAAAAAAAAAAAAAAAAAAAAAAAAAAAAAAAAAAAAAAAAAAAAAAAAAAAAAAAAAAAAAAAAAAAAAAAAAAAAAAAAAAAAAAAAAAAAAAAAAAAAAAAAAAAAAAAAAAAAAAAAAAAAAAAAAAAAAAAAAAAAAAAAAAAAAAAAAAAAAAAAAAAAAAAAAAAAAAAAAAAAAAAAAAAAAAAAAAAAAAAAAAAAAAAAAAAAAAAAAAAAAAAAAAAAAAAAAAAAAAAAAAAAAAAAAAAAAAAAAAAAAAAAAAAAAAAAAAAAAAAAAAAAAAAAAAAAAAAAAAAAAAAAAAAAAAAAAAAAAAAAAAAAAAAAAAAAAAAAAAAAAAAAAAAAAAAAAAAAAAAAAAAAAAAAAAAAAAAAAAAAAAAAAAAAAAAAAAAAAAAAAAAAAAAAAAAAAAAAAAAAAAAAAAAAAAAAAAAAAAAAAAAAAAAAAAAAAAAAAAAAAAAAAAAAAAAAAAAAAAAAAAAAAAAAAAAAAAAAAAAAAAAAAAAAAAAAAAAAAAAAAAAAAAAAAAAAAAAAAAAAAAAAAAAAAAAAAAAAAAAAAAAAAAAAAAAAAAAAAAAAAAAAAAAAAAAAAAAAAAAAAAAAAAAAAAAAAAAAAAAAAAAAAAAAAAAAAAAAAAAAAAAAAAAAAAAAAAAAAAAAAAAAAAAAAAAAAAAAAAAAAAAAAAAAAAAAAAAAAAAAAAAAAAAAAAAAAAAAAAAAAAAAAAAAAAAAAAAAAAAAAAAAAAAAAAAAAAAAAAAAAAAAAAAAAAAAAAAAAAAAAAAAAAAAAAAAAAAAAAAAAAAAAAAAAAAAAAAAAAAAAAAAAAAAAAAAAAAAAAAAAAAAAAAAAAAAAAAAAAAAAAAAAAAAAAAAAAAAAAAAAAAAAAAAAAAAAAAAAAAAAAAAAAAAAAAAAAAAAAAAAAAAAAAAAAAAAAAAAAAAAAAAAAAAAAAAAAAAAAAAAAAAAAAAAAAAAAAAAAAAAAAAAAAAAAAAAAAAAAAAAAAAAAAAAAAAAAAAGGTTCTGCTAATGTACAAACTGAGAGAGTAGTCTATGATGATAGAAATTAGGCGAAAGTGTTCTGGAAGAGAGGGGTTAATATTTTTGGGTAAAGGTATGATGATAGCCTTACGCCAGAATGAGGGAAATATTCCAAAGTCGAGTGAAAAATTAATGATATAAGATATTGCATAAAGAACGTGATCCAGGATGGTAAGGATCAAAGCTGCTGACATCACATCCCACCGCGTGGTAACAAATGGATATTATTATCTTTTTGATGTGTCAGAAGATACTGGAGAAAACTCAAAAGATTAAATATCAGAAGGCTAGTTATAAAGCTCAAGGTTTGACTATTGGTTCGATGATTTATCTGAAGTGTTCTTGAAAAATTACTATTTGTATTATTTAAACCAATTGTCATCTCAAGCTCAGGATGCTGTTGTTTGCCCATGCTTAGAGTGTAAGGAACTTCCATGTACTGGAAGTTGAAAGGGATTTTATATTTTGGATTATAATACTCGGCTTTTAAAACTTGGATTTGAGACGTTAAATTTAATGAAACATATTTTTATAAATTCCATTATAAAAATATGTTTAATTAACTAATTATTCATAAACCGTTTTACTCTTCGTTGTTGTTAATATAGTACGGTAGTAATAGCCACGGGTAACACCGCGGGGGTGAAACTACCTTTGGAAAGTAGCCCAAGTGTTCTTAAATCATCATCTATGTGCCCGTGAAAGTCAAAACCAGTTCAGCCGCTCTGAAGATTAGACTCAATAAACAGACAGACAAAATTTAGGAAAATATTTTTCCTAATTTTCAAAGAAAGATTCCTAAAATATAGATAACAAAATAAATAACTACCTACCTTTTATTACAAGCTTTTTTACAAGCTTTTATTTTTAGTTTCACCTATCCCGATATTTGTCCCTAATCAAATCTAGTAAGTTAAATTTGATCCACTTCCTGATTTCTGATTGAGCTGAAATTTGAAATGTCTCTTTAAGCTCTGATGGCAATGCAATTATATACAATCGGTATTAATATTAGTCCAAAACAGCCACCGTAACAAAATGGCGGCCTACGTTTTTTCTGAACAACCCATCCAATATGGGTATCAAATGAAAGGGCTTATAGTTATTAACAAGTAATAAAAGCTTGTTTAAAAAAACCTTTTTAAATATATCACTTATTTATTATGTATCTTCTAGGAAGCTTTGAACTATTTAAACTAGCTATTTTCTCACCATAGCCGGTTCAGTTTTTGAACAGAGAAAATATGGGGTATTTCATTCGGAATTTCAAAAATGACATCATTGTTCATCCTCATCATTATCAGCTTATCACAGTCCACTGCTGGCCTCTCAAATTTCACGCCATTTGGTTGGATTCTCGTCTTCTCTCATCCAATTCCTGCCAGCCGTATTGCGTGTTAATTATATGCAGTCATGCTATTTAATTAGAAATTATTGTGTTCTGTTCAGAAGAATGAATTGATTCTTACTGTATTGGTATTTAGGAAGCCTGAAGTTGGTTGAACAAATTGCAACCGACATTTTTATGAATGAAATTATATTGTGTTTTGTATATCAGACGGTATTAAACGAGATTGTGATAGATTTTTTATACAAGCGCATGATATCGAGCCAATCAGTATGGTTAAAACTGTAGTGTGGTTTGAAACCGATATTCATTGCCTGTGTTCCACAGTTAACTTATACATTGGTTTAAATAACGTCTTCTGGTACAGATTCTCACACGTATTACTGTCCTATTTCTTCTTTCAACAAATATATTACTTTTTTACGTCCTTTTAAAATATTTCTTGAAAACGTATCAAATATATTCTTTTTTATGGATTTTATGTGGCAAGCTAGTATACATATCGCCTGATGGTAAGCGATAACCGTTGCCCATGGACACACGCAACACCAGAGGCGGCACAAGTGCGTTGCCGGCCTTTTATGAGGAGGATGGTGAGAGGGGTGGTGGGGAGGTACAGGTACGGGGCCTCCGGTGTCCTCACTCGTTCAGTCGGTGAAACACAGCGCAGGCGTTGTTTCATACTGATTTTCTGTCTCTCTCTCATGGTGGTTCCCCACATGTTCGGTGATGATGACAATTTTTTTTTATTTGACAACTCCCGTATTAGGAATATACATCAGGGGTCACGGGGGACTTCACAAACATAAATGAAACGGACACAAAGTACACCCAGACTCAGAACAACAATTTATGGATCACACAAAGTGTTGTCCCGTGTAGGATTTGAACCCACAACACTTGGTACAGTAGGAAGCGGTGTGGCGACCACTTAAACCACTAGGCCAACCGTGCAGTCTATATATACTATTCAACTATTCACTTCAACAAATAACAACGCAAAACACTGTGTTTATTTTTACTATCTCATTTGCACGCATTAATTATGTTGACCAAGAAGATTACGACTCCAATATCAACATTTAAAATTATACTAGGGATAAATTAAAATCAATAAAGTTATGAATCCTTCCCTGTGGGAACAGCCCTGTGGGAACGTGACAAAGTGTAAGCCTCCACGCTACACGCACACGATGACCTCTAGACCTGTAAAACCTTTTAATTTTAGCCAGGGATATTCAAAATCACGATTCAATCAAACCAAACACGTTTACTCAGTTTGAATATGTTTTCGTTTTAACATGTTACTTGTAACAATGTTTATAAGCGCGAATTAAATTAAATTTCAGAGAAATACATCATATGGGAAAGTATGAACAATCAGGAAAAAATACTTTTATTATTTGAACATAGTTTTCCGAAGATTAAAGAAGAAGACTAGTCTGACCATTCGTCCAGATTAACAGTATTAAAGGGATAAAAAATTGTTAGACATCATAGATTCAAATTTTTGGTTACAAACTGAGATGTGACCGCCTAACGTACTCTTTCTAAAATATTTTTAAATATTTCAATACTTTTGTGGTATAGGTATACTCACAAAAGTTCCAGAATCAAATGAAAGTTGAGTTGAAGGTAGGAACAAAACTTTAATGTCACTCACAAACAGAAGGATAAAGTTCACAGTAATTAATACATTAAGTTTAGATGAAAAGGAATACAATTAAAAGACATACAACAACACGCACGATACTTAGCGATTCTAATTATGATAATCACCAACTAATACAATTAACGCAACACGTCAGGTTTCGCGCGACCGAGGGCAGTTCGATACTGAATTCATCGATGCGCTTGCACCGGCCGATTACTACAGGCCTCGTAAGAAAGGGTGTGGTCCCGTTACGGCAAATGTATACAATATCAATAAATATTATTTGATTTACTTGTATTATTTATATTAATAGTTATTGTTATTTATTCTAATAGTAATAATATATAGTGATAAGAAAAGAGTAATAATATCAGATAATGAAATGTTTACATAGTTATAAATTCAATGGAATAGGAAACGGAATATTATAAGGATTGACTTCGGATAGTATAAATATGTGTATATATATGTGTGTGTGCATGTTTGTCTGTATGTATGTAAACCTCCTACACTTTTCATAATGTAGACTAAAAAGTATCTACTTATTCCAAGCACTAACTACTTTTCACTATCAGTCCTTAGGTTTTTACGATATTAGCGGCACAATTTAATTACAATTAACTCATAATTTCCCATAAAACCGAAATTATATTGAACTATCTATACTAATAAATATTTTTAAAGTTAGAGATACGAATCCAAGTGAAGCGGCGGGCAATAGCTAGTCTATTAGGAATCTAATAGGAATATTGTAGTAACTCATTGATTACTTGAACGGAAGTTTTCAAGTAGATTGACAAGAGAGTAGCTAAAAGGCTCATGGCTATATCAATCAACAGTGTACGCTTTGGTGACAGTTACAAAGTTAAAGTGCCTCTGTTATTAGCAGTGATTGATATGTCTTTCAATACTTGTATTCTCATATTATCCCAACAAAAAATAAATTTAATAATATACATTTTACATATAACAGAAAATAATGTTTAGGTTTCAAATTAAGGCCGTAGTTTCGCAGTTACACAAATTTTGCTCAATTACCACGTAACATTATGTAACAACCAATAGCCCAATCACGTCACGTCTTAAAATTGCAATTAAATATAAGGCCCAAAATTTGAACAGTACTTTTCTTAAATAAATATTTTTGATAAAATAAAACTGATTTACATGTGGAAAACTGTGCCTAAAATAGGGACAAATGTTTTAGAAAACATAGTTTTGACGGATTTTTTTAAACAAACTTTTATTACTTTTTATTAAAAAAATACTTTAGGCCCTTTCATTTGATACTGGGTGCGTTATTTAGAAATATGAAGACCGCCATTTTGTTACGGCGGCCATTTTAGATTAATTATAATACCGATTATATATTATTGCATTATCTTCAGAACTAAAGGGATATTTCAAATTTCAGCTCAATCGGTAATCGGGCAGTGGATCAAATTTAACTTGCAAGTTTTGATTACAGATAAAAATTAGGGACAGGTGAAACTAAATAAAAGCTGAGGAGGAGGCTCTCCAGCCGGTCATCCTCAATTGTGCAGGGCGGCGGCGCGGGGAGGAGCAGTCATAGGAGATTTGTCGCTACCGGCCGTCATACGCTCCATGGCCGGTAGCGACTGCAGTTCTACCGCGGTCGCAAACCTTCTGCAAAGAAATATTCTTACCGTGGGAGAGCCTTCGGCATGAATGGGCCGGCATCGAGTGAGTAAGGATACCGCAGGCCCGCACCCCAATCCCTCCCCCTTATCCCCGTCCCCATCCCCCAAAGGCCGGCAACGCACTTGTGACACCTCTGGTGTTACGGATATCCATGGGCGACGGTAAACGTTTACTATCAGGCGATACGTCTGCAGGTTAGCCCGTTATACCATAAAAAAAAAAAACAAAAAAAGAAAGAAATTCTCGCAGAAGGAGGCGACGGACTAGGCCCGGGAGGAAGACTTCCACTCGGACCTGATCCGTAGGCGTGGCGTGCCTAGCAGCGCCTCATAACGTTCTGTGTGTGGCCGTGGATGGTTGGGACGGGTTTTCCCCTCAATCCGCTTTAGAGGCCAACCGCGGGGAGGCGACGTACGCGTGTACCGTACATCTCCTAAATTGAGAGCCTTACAGCAAATGGTGCCCGGTTCAATGCGGGTAGGCGCTGCGAAGGGTCCAGATGTGTTAATAACAACAGTTCCCGGATCAGAGTGGCACATCGTGTGGTTTTAGTCGGTTCGATTATGACATACCACCCGTCGCAAATTCCGGTGGATTGACGGCCCGTGGGGGTTTTCACACCTTAAAAAAAGGCTCTGCCTTGTTTAAGGTCAGTCGGCCGTGTGAGAGATGTGTAAGGATTTATTATTATTATTCTGCATCTGTGCCGATAAAGTATAAACGATGTTCCATTTAATACCTCTATAGTGTTCAAGTTTTACTAAAGCTCAGTGGCTATAGAGGGCTCAACCGAGTTCAATCTGCCTAAATCCACAGATCAAATCTTATTGTCTGCTACACTGCCATTGTTCGAAATCACACATTTTGTAAATCCTCTCCTCCATTACAGGGAAAATTATTAATAATCCTTGCTAATATGAGAAAAATAATTAGTTTGCAGACCCTTTTGTTCCTTTTTTGACAACTTTCGTGTACTTTCACGGTTGCTTGAATGATTTTGCAGGAAAATCAGAATAAAGCTTTCGTCAACAGATAAAGCGAAATGGTTTTTAAATTTAACATTAATTGATGATACTTTATGACTTAGGGATCCAGAGATTATTTACTCATCTTTTTAAAACAAAATTCTTTTATTTGTTTTCCTCGTGTCTTTAGGTTGGACGTTGATTTATTAAGGTAAGTACGTCACACCAAGATTCTTTACCTTCTATCTATCATCCTTCATTCTATCTTCAGTCCAGTATAATTATATTATGATATCAGCAGCATTAGTGTTCGTAGTAAATTAATATGCAGAGGGGAGAGAAACTCGACTCTGTCTAAGTAATGAAAAAGTTTAGTTAGTTAAAGAAGCCTTCCGTGAACCTCTCGACAACTATCGGTGGTCAAACCACCTTGACAATAATTAGACAGTTCGACTTCTTTAGTAAGTCATTATTAGTAGTACATTTAACTATTTAGCGGTGATGAGGGTTATAATTTGATAGTATTGTTGTTGTAAGAGATTGTCTTCGAGCGATAAAGCTCCTCCTCCACACGAGCTTTCTAGTTTTTAAGTTATCGTTTTATTAATTTGGTGCACATTATTCAAGCTATATTATATTATACTTCATAATGGTAGAAGAACTTTATCAACTGTTGTAGTTAAAATCATTACCATAAATCTATTTTAGCTCTTTTTATAGATGTTTACAGTAAGTCCATGGGTATTGAAAAATAAAGTTGCCAGCTTTAGGTAAAAATTGTTTCCACTTGGGCTGTCACTAACAGATTTATGAGATCACAAAATTATTTGCGTATCGGATTTGAATTTCGAATGTTTCATATTCAATTTTTATTTATGTCAGTTTTAATTGTGTCCCGAATATTATCATCATACAAAATGATGGGAATGAAGTTGCCGAAAATAATACATTTATTTGTAGAAAAACACAAAAAAATTATGTTAAAGGTTTTTCTTGAATAAGTGTGTGGGTAAGGAGTAAGTCGTAGATCGTAAGTGTTATTTTAAACAAGCACTAATGTTAAAAATATTAAATTCGTTACACTTATAGTACTTTGAATCATTAGGAAATTTATAAAGTTAAGTGCACGTAACGTGTTATATCAGTCAGTTACAGAAAAGTAGCTTAAAACCCCTAATAGTTTTTATTTCTTTTTATATATATATATATTTTAAAGTCAACTCCCGCATTAGGAATATACGTTCCTGTGTTGCGGAGATCTTTACAAATATACATGAGACGGACACAATGTACACCCAGACTTAGAACAACAATTTATGGATCACACAAAGTGTTGTCCCATGTAGGATTTGAACTCACAACACTTGGCGCAGTAGGAAGTGGTGTATCGACCACTGAAACCACTAGGCCGACCGTGTAGTCAATTAGTCAAATAGTATTATTTTAATAGTGCCATTTACGCTAAAATATTTATAGAAGTCGGAATGTTACAGTACAGTTGTTGAGTTATAATGAACAAACAAAACTTCAGCTCATAAAGCTAAATTTATTTTTAACAATTTTGTAGATTGCATTTTTAATGAGGGTTGGCGTCCAGGCAGGTTGCCAGTTATAAAAGAAAAAACTCAAAACCATTTTGCATATGAAATTAGGAACTGTACAGAAGAGGGGACTAGGAAGGGCGTAGGCAGTGAACTGAGGACTTTCTTATTGTGGTGGCCCCAAATTAAGTAAGATCAGATAAAACGGTGATTAGGCTCGTAGTTTTCAAATAATCGCTGAGGAGGAGGACGGAGGAAAAGGGATAAGATGCAGGCAGATAGATAGATAGATTAAACGAATAAAGAATAAATATAAATAAATAATAAATAAATAAATATTTCGGACTTCTAACACACAACGCCATCTAGTCCCAAACTAAGCAGAGCTTGTATTACAGGTACTAGATAACTGATATTAATACATAAATACTTTTTTTTTTGTAAATACATATATATTATGCATAGAAAACACCCAAACTCCGAAACAAATATTTGCAGATCATACAAACATTTGGTCCGACCCAGGATTTGAATCCGAGACCCCATGGACAACAGTCGCGTACGCTACCACTGTGCCACCGAGGCAGTCCAAGATACAAATATATAATCAGTACAAAAGTCCAGAGAAAGATACAAATATATATTTTTTCTATGTCACTTAACTGAAAAGAGAGTACTTAAATGTTAATATTTGAATAATCCATTTTTAGACCAGTGTAACATTGGCCGGAGTTTTAATGACTGGACGAAATTGGGTTGCGTAGTGACACGGCCATTTTGTAAATGATTTGGAATACAGCTCTAATGGAGCGAACTTTTACAGGTTTGCTTCAATCAAGTTATATCATTGTAGGTTTTATGAAACGCTGGGTATGAGTGAGTTGCCGTTTTATATTCAGCGAGGTTTATAGGCATATTTATTTTTTGGTTGATAACTCTTTCTATACGTTCTAGTTTCAAATATTTCCGTAAAAAGATTATCAGTCTATAGATGCATCTTTGTGACTCAAGTGTACAGTAATAGAACATTGTGACGAATTCTCAGGAAATTTGAACTGTCAAAATGAAAGGTTTTAAAATGTGGTTACAAAAATTTTAATTGAAATGCTTTTTTAGACCAGTCTTATTCCGCATGAGGAAGGATATACAAAATACAGAACATAACTATAACATAACTATAAAGCGGTGGCTTCACAAAAATACTTGAAATGAACTTCAAGAACAGCCAGATTCCGAACAACAATTAATCGATCACACAAAGTGTTACTAATATTATTATGTCTCAAACGAGTTCTGTATCAGTATTCAGTAATTTCTTGATGTTTAATTCGTTATCGTCTATAGCCAGCTTAAGGACAACTACAAATTACTGGGTTATAAATTTTATACAATGTAATTCCGACACCGTCATAAACCTCTTTGTCCTATTTGCATAAAAGATATGACTTTTCGCGACAAGTCTACTTTGTTCGTTTGGCTTTTCTAGTTTAAAAAGTTGTGTAATTTTAAAATTATGTTGCGGTTCTTTACTTCAAAGTAATTTGAGAGTTGTACTTAAAAAAATAGCGTTTTATATTAATCCCATGCAACTATGGGAAATCTGTTTATTATCAGCCGGAGTGATACCACGGCCTCACAGAAAACCGATGTGAAACAGCGCTTGCGCTCCTCCTCCCTATCCCCCAAAGGCCGGCAACGCACTTGTGACGCCTCTGGTGTTGCAGGTGTCTAAGGGCGGCGGTAATCGCTTACCATCAGGCGATACGTCTGCTCGATTGCCCGCGATTGCATACAAAAAAATCAGCGTAACAAATGGTTTAAAAATATTTTATTAATAGTCCACATTTATAATTAATGCTCTATTCCTAAACATTAAAGAGACATACATCACTTCGCGCATTGCCAAAGCCCGAGCAACCATGGCACAGTTGCGGCCCGTGTGCCAGTCACGGCAATTGACTCATAGAGTGAAGCCAAGGATATTCCAGCTCAACGTCAAACCCGTACTGTTATATGGGTGTGAGACGTGGAAGGTTACCAAGGACATCTCGCACCGGCTCCAGGTCTTTGTAAACAGCTGTTTTCGCCGAATTCTTGGTATTTACTGGTCTGAGAGAATCTCCAACGAAGACCTCATGGAGCGCTGCCATTAAACGCTGATCGACAAGCAGATCAAACGTCACAAGTGGAACTGGATTCTATGTGGATGGATCTATAAGTCAATGTTAGACTGTCAAAAAACATTGTTAATGATCACTCTATTCGATAACAAACTATACTTCAGTAATTAAAATCGGTACAGTAGTTAGGGCTTACAGATGAAGATAAATATTGAAACTGCCAAAACGATTACCTTTCCTTTTGTCTTCGCTGTAGTAGGGTAGAAAAGAAGATAAAAAACATAGTGAAGCAATCTACAATGTACACTTAAAAGAACACAAACCTAACAAAGCTATCAAATTATTTCTTTACATTAAACAGCGAACAAACAGGGTGATAACTAAAGCAAGTAATGAGCTAACCGTAATGACCATGTTTCATTGTGCTAATAGCAGCGCTAACGTAATTTTGTAAGTAAATAGTTATTATTTTTTTTGTTAGGCCATTTTCATAATGGACAAAATGCTATGACTTTGTTTAAGCTTCATTATTGTTTTTCATTGACAGTTACGCAAAAATGGCATAAACGCCAAGATTCAGAAAAAAAAATTGTATCATAAAAAAAATAGAAAATTGTTCATGTCCATATGACAAAGGCGTCTGACTTGGGGGACGCAACTTGACGAACCTCTAATCGGTAACGAATTTGAACCGTCATGAATTTCCAATTGCGATTGGATATAATATAGGAGTCTATGTGAATAAATGTGGTTACATTACGTCAATTTATTTCTTAAGTATATATTATATTTATGTAAAATATAAAAAATATATTATATAATGTATGTGGGAATGAATATCACCATATTGATGTTTCAAATAATGCGACCTCCTTCGGAGACCATCCTCTGACCTATTACAATTGTTGATATTACAGTAGGTAGGACAAAAAGGCAGTAGACAGGGTTTTTTCGCCCGTTCATCTTCTTTACTTTTTATCTCTAAACGTGTACCTACACGTAGTACTGCCCTGCATACTACTAGAATAGTAGAATAGGTATAGTCGCAGATATAAAACATGGTTAGCCTAATTATTTAAGATAATCTCAATACTCATCCTAGGTTACGATTCATTAACGACGCGTGATGTCCCACTGCTGAGCTCGGGTCTCCTCTCAGGAAAGGGTTAAAGCCACACGTGCCCACGCCGGCTGAGTGCGGGATGGGGACTGGCAAGACATCGTTGTGGCTACGTAATCTTTTCGTTGGATGTTTTCAAGCCACCTAAGACCTCCAACTAAGCTTCACGACTATTATCCTATGATAACAATGATACGTATCGATTGTGTTAGAGCGAAAAAGTAAATCTAACATTAATAGGGTAATATAAGCATTCAATTTTCAGCCAACACAAAATAAATGCAACTACATTTTGTTAAGTAACCTAAATGTAACTCTATATTTTCAGGCTTAAAATTATTCTGATGTAAAAAGGTGAATTATTTTCTGAATGGCATTTCATTATATTTTTTTTTCCAAAATTATGTTTAAATTACAGTACCACCATAAAAGCTTTGGGCACTTTACACGTAAAAGCTTTATATATCTGTCAAATTACTTATTTCTTTTTATAATGTCTAAATGTCTGTTAAAACTGGTACTGCAAAAGTAGATTTATTTTAAAATGGTGGTTTATATTTATTATAACAAGGTTTTGTACACCTAACTGTGTACTTTTAAGACAATTAAGTCATAAAACAAACGTGGAGAGAACATAATTTCATTTATTAAGTTATAATGTAACGTTACATTATTGGCTTTACCACAGCCTACAATAAGTCCCTGAAAGCTTGTTCCACACATGGCATTGATGAAATTGTGGTTGTACCACAAAGCCATTAATCAAAAATTGAGATTAACAATACACTAAAGTAAAAGCATGTGTTACAAAGTATTGTGAGAATAATCTCGTGATTAAACTAGTATTTGTTGAGGACAAGCCTTTTAAGAAGCTTTAAAATAACAAAACTTGGCGTTATACATTTAATTTAGGTATATACTTGTTACTGTTATCCTTGCAAGGCAATTGAAATAAGTCCTTTACAAGAAAACAACGTTGTTTTTACCGTCTGTCCGTCGTTCCGTCACAAAATTGTGATAAGGGTCGTGTACAACATGTGTTTGTGTAAGGTCGATACCGATTGTAATAGAATGTTACGACAATGTTAAACTGTTACTGCTGAGTGATACTTGTTTGTAAAGTGGCAAAACATCACTTGAGACAGATTAGAGTCAATTTAGTAGTTGTCTCCTCTGTGGCGCAATGGTTGCCAATGCGACTGCTGTGCAAGAGGTCTCGGGTTCGATTCCTGAGTCGGGCCAAATGTTTGTATGATCTGCAAATATTTGTTTCGGAGTTTGGGTGTTTTCTATGTATAATATGTATGTATTTACAAAAAAAAAGTATATAAGTATTAATATCAGTCTTCTAGTACCCATAGTACAAGCTCAGCTTAATTTGGGACTAGATGGTGCTGAGTGTTATAATGTCTGAAAATATTTATTATTTTTTATTATTTATTAATTTTATATTTACTTTGCTTAATTTTTTTTGTTTAGTTTCTGCTCGGGTTAAATGGTTTCATAAATGTATTGTAACAAATTATTGTATTAACTATAATATTCTCACTATAACAAGGGATACAAAACGATAAAGATATGTAAACATACAGAAGTGTAGTAGTCCATTATAAATTGATTGTTAAAAATATAAAATGAGGCTCATTATAAATGTAGAGATACTCTAAGTGTTCACAGTGTCTTCTTCTTCTTTTGATGATATGGCAATCAGCCGGATCAGCTATTGCTGCCAATGTCAAGTATTTCGACTCTTCAATTCTAAGTCTTCGAGTCTTCAAGTCTTCGTCGTGATGGAATTAATGATAAAAATATAAAAAATGTGGATGACATGAAATGGGGACCGTCTTTCGCAAAACAAAAAAAAAAAACGTTCACAGTGTCAGTTTCGTCATTTAATATGTGTGTGTATATGTCTGACATGTATGTCCCTGTCAAAAACATGTGAAAGTGAAATCTGAAGTTATTTTTCAGGTCAGTTCAAAATAGTCTATGAGAGTCTTTACAGTGAGTGGTGAAGCTGACCTTTAAATGTAGGTAGTTAATACCCCGATGTAGATGTTTAGCAATAGTCATCTTATGTAGAAAAACTTTTCCATGTTAATTAACTAAACGTTAGGAAACTATTTAAAAATGTAAAGCTTGGTACTTTTTTTCATTGCCCATATTTTTAAACAGATTTTATATAATCAGTAAAAAGCGATAGAAAATTTTAACATAAAGTTTTTATATTTTTTTCTATTTAATATGAAACATTCCTTCATTTTCATCGTAACTTTGAAAATGAGTTGTTTCTTTATGGTTTATGTTTTTTAATAACATAAACAATTTTTATTCAAATGTTTGCCGTCTTTTTCGGGAATACAAAGGAACCTTTTATCTAGAAAAAGTACAGTTTCTAACATCTGATTTAATTGTCAAAATCTACATTTATAGGAACACGTTAATTCCTAACACTAGTGGTTGCCCAGTGGCAGAAATTCAACCATAATTCATTTTTTTACCTTTCTGCACTACACCTCTTAAAACTTTAACTGTGCCAAAATTCATAATCTTCCCTAGGCATAATCCAGACGTCAGTTTCAACACACAATTGAAAATGGAGAACAGGTTTATTGCATTGGCTCGCGCATGACGTAATCGGAAAACCAATGAACATCAATGGATGATAGCAAAATAAGTGCTTTCCATTTATTCCAGAGCCGTTGTACAATAAAATGATATCATTTACTGTTATTGAAGGAGCGCTTACTAAACGTTCAGGAATTTATAAACACTGTCTTTTCGTAAAAAATATCTTAATCGATTTTTAGAATATATTTATCTGATAAGCTAATAATATTTGTAGAAAAGTAAAAACTGTGTGGTTTCAACCTTTACGTTGCTACACTAGGGAATACCACTTCGGCGTTACAGCGTGCCAACAGTAATGACAACGTTTACGAGCCTACTTATAAGGAGATAATAAGGTCGTAAACTGTCTTAGTAAGTAGTCCAAAGTCCAAGTGCCAATAAATCCACAATGTCTATTGATGATGAACTTGAGTTGCTTTTAGATGTGAAAATAGTATATTCTTTATTTTTTTTTTATTTTAGACACTTCATTTTATAGTACGTTAGTCGCAGTTATGTCGCAATTACGAGTGCTGTTTTTAAGACTATTACTCAAGTAAGGGTGTGTGCCATATGTCATGTTCAGAGAAAGAACGTTACAACAAGTACGTTATATACCATGTATTTGTTCACATCAATGATATATCAACCTTACGGTAATGTATTTTAGGACAACAAATAAATCTAGGAATGAAATCCATTGTAGATATGTCAAAGCAAAATTAATACGTCAACGATTTCACGCTCCCCTAGAGCAGCAAAATAACCAATATTTGATCAGACGTCAACGTTGGCTACAAATTGATATATAGGATTAGGCTTCAGGATTAGGTTATGGGTTCTTCTCAATTCGATGGATGTGACCTCGCTTGCTTCTAATATAAAGCTTTGGTCAGCCGGAACGAAGAAAATAACGGATAGCGATTCGAAAGATAGTTTGTACTTTATCTACGTAATATATCCATTTCTGTATTTGTATCTATCAAAAATAATAATATCTGTCAATAAAGGTAGCCATTATATTATGTTATTTTGTGTATTGTATGTCATGTACTGTGATGTTAAATTGTAGTGTAAAGTGGTAACCTAGTAGCTTAACATGTTGCCGAGTTAAGCAATTTTAACCCAGTCAGTCTATGGATGGATTTCTTACCCCATTGTGACCCCTACGTGCTTGAGAGAAGCCGTACCGCAGGAGTGTTGTAGGTATTTAATGCGGAACTTTACCCGTTTTAGTAAAAAGATTCGGCGAAAGTATATCTAGTATATATAATTGATCTCCGCAACTATCTAATCGAATTTAACGTTATTTTAAATGTGTATTTTGTTAGCGTACCTAAGGTGAGATAGTTAACATCAACTTGACTGCATCTGTGACGCAGTGGTAGGGTTCCATTCCCGGATCGGATCAAATGTTTGTATGATCGGCAAATATTTCTTTCGGAGTTTGGGTGTTTTCTATGTACAATATTTATGTATTTACAAAAAAAAATATGTATGTCTAGTAAACACAGTAACCACAAGCTCTGCTTAGGCTGGAACTAGATGGCTTTGTATGTATGATGTCCGATTTTTTTTAAAATTATTTATCAAGCCTAGACCAATAGGAACCGAGCATGATTTAAAAGTAAGGCAGACCAAGTTACGTGGGTCAGCTTATTATATAACATAATAACAACATGACATGAGAATTTTATAAAATAGGTTCACACCATTTAATTTCAATATAATTTACTTAAAGAAAAAATACCAATGCTCTTGTTGAGTTTTTCCAAGAGACAGAAGCTTTACGAGAAAATAGAACATTCTTGTATAGCACAACGACAGCAACTTATACGACCTGTTGTTATATAAATACATGTCATGTAAAGATAAGGCTTCATTTCGTCTCAGGGTACATGGCCCGTGAGTATGAGTAGCTATTTTCAGATCATTTTACTATGGAGATATGACTTTGTAACATTTTTGTTATTATAATACTGAGTGACTTGTATTATATTTGGGTTTAATATTGATTTATCGAAAAGTTATTGCGCTGTTTATAAGGTTTTATTTTGTTTCTCAACTGGCTTATGCCCGCGACTCTGTTCGCGTGTATGTTGGTTATTTCCGTAAAAAGTAGATTATTTCCTTCCTCAAGAATCAAAGTATCTCTTTTACAGTGGGAGAATCATGTTTCGGCATGAATGGGCCGGCTCGAGCGAAGTGATACCACGGCTTCACAGAAACCACTTGTGGAACAGCGCTTACGCTCTGTTTCACTAGTGTGTGAGTATACCGGAGGCCCATACCCCAACCCATCTCCCCAACCCCCTACCCATGCCCTTCCCTATTCCCCAAAGGCCAGCAACGCACTTGTGACGCCTGTGGTTTTGCGGGTGTCCATTGGCGGTGGTAGTCGCTTGCCATCTGGCGATGCAGCTGTTAGTTTGCCACCTATTCCACAAAAAAAAACTCCATTTCAAATTTTATTGAAATCGGTGCAGTGGTTTAGCCGCGAAAGCGTAACAGACAGACATACTGATAGACAGAGTAATATTCGAAATATATATAATTTTAGTAATTTGCATCCTATCTTACGGAGTCATCCACTCTGTAAGGTAGGATGCAAATTACATACATACATATACATGTTGAATCAGATCGATGACAGCGTATTTTCATGATAAGCATAACATAATTTTATACTGGAAGATACGCATTGTGAGAGTAAAATGTGTAATAACTAAATGATTTGATGATCATTATGTCCTTTTTTCATGAGCAGTTTTTTTATTTGCCCTGTTTTGAACTCGGTACAGACAAGAGTAGAGGTAAATATATGTATTTGCCTGTTCTCTTGTCTGTACCGAAGTGTGTATTTTCGAGCTAATCGGTTGAGTGGTTACACGTAAAGTAAAGTAGTTAAAACGTAATAATAAAATTAATGTGTTAGAGTCATGCTACGGCACGTATGTGCTAAGCTCAACCAAAGTATTGCGTGAGGTGGCATATTTAAATTTTCGTATACTTCTTGTCCTCAATAATATACTTCCTGTTATAAATTTATATATGAGTTCACACTATGTAAGTCCTGCTTGGTGCTCATGGGCCAACTCGATGTAAGTTGTTAACTAATTTTCTTGTTGGTTTTTGAAACACTCGACTTGAAATAACATGGTCCATGACCTCCCACGTTAGGTGATTTTTAGTGGAATCACCAAATTCTTTTGGCTCTTATGTCACTATGAAGTAGGAGATCTCAAGGGATTTCCCACCCGTCACAAAAAAATAGGGTCAGGAATTGTCACCATTTATAAATTAATACATCTTTTACGATGATTTCAAGTCCACCTATAAAAAAGGAGGACTTACAAAGAGGGAGGATGATACAACATTCAATCAAAAAGCTACGAAAAAAACAGGTTAAACCAATTAATTTGTTAGGCTACGTTCTATATTAAAGCCGATATTCTTTTCATTTCGATTTTCCTCTTTCACTTTAAACCACAAAAAGGTTGATTGCCATTTTAAGTGTGTTTGAAAACTGGCATTATTCCAGAGCATTCAAACGAGTAATACTATACTCAAATTATATTACCATGGTAATAAAAAATAAGAGATCTTGGCCACTAATGATTATTCTTTACACGAACGCCGACCATGTGATAATATATGATATGTTCCCGACATTTCGGAATTCTCCCTCAGAATGTTATGAATAGAGCCTTGGGCGTACACGGAACATAGGGGGATCGTTTGGCAATAGTCGGTTAGATGACGTCATTGGGACAACTTATATATAATTCAGGATATCATCTAACATCTTAGTGTGATAAAAGTTTTAATGTTCGTCATCTAAATGCGTGAAAGATGACGTTTTATAAAATTTGACTTGCATAAGTGTTATTAACGAGTTTGGAGGATCTATTGATTTTTAACTATAATTTGTAAAAGTCTCATTTTAATATTATTGGTAATCATGTACATTTAGTAAAAACGACTAATAAAACAAAAGATAAGAGAGGTTGGTAAGGAAGGGTTAATTTTCTAACATTATTTGTAAAACTATATCCCAATAATTGATGAATTACAGCATAACGTGAATACCAAAATAAATGTTTTTTTTATTTCATCATCCCTATCTACTCCTTAGGTATATTAGCATTCCTCAACTTTCTTGAATAAAACTGATGATAATATTAAAAATATTATGCTGATATCTTTAAACTTAAAATAAATTGCACAAAATTTTTATTTAAGAAAATAGAAAAACTCACTCTAGACGAAAACAAAAGTATTTTTTGCAGTTTTTTTTTATTATCAACCTATACTACACAGTTACTAAAATCTACAAAGATAGAACATCGAACAAAAGTTGGTTTAAATTGAAATTGTATCTATTCCATACTCGGCAATTTCCTTAATATAAAAGCACTTGTACCTATAAATGTACACTAGGGGATGTAAAAAATCGCTATCATTTATCATAAAAGTTTTATCCGATATATTCTCCACTCACCTCCCGATCAGATATTTATCATTCAGTTTCCAACAAAAGCTGGGAAATGTACGCCATTTTCTTGTAGGAATTCTTTTTCTATTCTAAAATAAATTATGTATTATATCTGCTTTATTATTCAGCGATGAACTAGAATATAATTTTTTAAATATTATTTTGCCCAAACCAATCAGAAACTTTCCCAAACAAGGAATGTTTTAATTTGATAATATGATGTTGTTTTCTACGGAATTTCCCTAAAGACCAATGAAGAATAAATTGTTAATTTACGCTAGCTAACAATAAATGGTTAATAGTACAACATAAAGTAAACATTGAAATAAATTACGAGATAATAAATAAAATAGAAGAAAATTAAGTTACGGACTAAGATATGTCGTAGTTTTTATAGGAAAGATAGCACTGTAAGTTACTGATTATATGGAAAACCTAGAATGGCCTAGACGAAAAAAAAACTAGGACTTCAGTTTTATAGTTTTTCTAGCTCAGCTTTTACAATAGCTTTATTAGCTGCATACCAAAATATTTTCACCCATTTTTGCTACATTTCTCATTGATTCTGAGTTTCTAAATGCCGTAATAGTGGTGTTGTTTAAGCGATAGCCTTACTCAATAAATATGCAA
Source organism: Hyphantria cunea (assembly GCA_003709505.1). Lineage (NCBI taxonomy): Eukaryota > Metazoa > Arthropoda > Insecta > Lepidoptera > Erebidae > Hyphantria > Hyphantria cunea. Next base: position 4,115,620 of record PKRV01000322.1, read on the forward strand.
TCCTCTTCAAGAATTTATCAATTTGAATAAGTGGTACCTGCGATTGGCGGCAACCATACAAAAGAAACTTTAGCTTTGTATTATTAGTTTCAATTATTTATTGAATGAGAAGTATACAGTTTGATACAGTACAATACACATGATTAACTAAATGATCAGTACTCTGACTGTTTCAAAAATGTTAAGCCAAGGTATTTTATATTCTGGTACCTCTTTGTCAATCTAGCTTAATTAATCATGTGCTTGTTCACTATAATCTGCTTGAATTAAACGAAACCGTCTGGTAGTGGTTGTAGTTAGTACATATTGTATTTATAATGCTAGTTGATTGGCACATTTTAGAATTATAGTTCTCAAAACGTTTTGAAAGGAAAATGTTGTTCTAGATAATTCCATTTAATTAAAAGAAAATCGCTATACACTTTTAACATCGTAAGTAATCGCTTAGTAAAAAGAGCTCAATACTTGCCAGCACTTAACCTAAAGTGGTAGCTGATGGCAAGTAAATATTATAATGTGTACATCTCCTTTTTTCTACCTTGTTTTCGGAGCCTCTTTAGATATTATTTATATAAAATTCTTAGAAAGAAATATGAAAACAAGGAAAATTTTTGTTAACAAAATGTTATTTAACACGAAAGCATTATAATCATAGCTTACTTAATTTACAAATAAGGCTACGCATCCGTATTATAACTAAACTGTTATATCATAAATAGTAAGTACCATATACTATAGGTATATTATATATATTATAGGTACTAATAATATAATTATCATTCAAATTTGTTTTGATGTTGTAAAGTTACTTTATCCAAAAAGGCTATATCGCTACGCTACGTTTAATAAGAGAATGAATGTAAAGCGTTGAAAAAAAAAAGTATATTTTTCCTTTTTCAGAGACGAAAAAATATGCAATATGTATAAGCAATAATTTAATATTAATCATTCACGAGCTGATGAATGATTAATATTAAACATATAAATAACTTATTTCTATTGCGAACATACATAAATCTTATAAATTGATACGTGAAGCAAAAACTTTGTACCCCTTTTTACGAAAATTATTTGAACGGAGCAGTAAGAAATTTGACACAGTTATATATATATATATCATTATCATCATCATCCATGAGGAGGAATGCAGAAAGCTAAATATACTAAAAAAAAGATATGAATATGCTTGAATTTATAATCACTACGTGACCACTCGTAGTTTATATTAAAATCCGATGTCACGAAAAACTATAACGTATTTAAAAAGAACCCAAAATTCTTTAGGTCTTTCTCTGGGGGGTTGTTCAAAAGCAAATTTGTTTATGAATAGACTTGATAATAGTATCAAGTCTATTCATAAACCAAATATGTATAATAACCAAATAGGTATAGACCAAAGCTATGTCTAATCTGAATGTTAACGATTTCGCGTTATAATTGAGCTAAGCTTGGTAAATGAAGAGCTTTAGAGTCTGCAAATTATATACATCGCAAGTAATTAAGAATCCAACTAAATAAAGCAGTACTTGTATTGATCCAAAGTACTTTTTTGTGAATTAAGTATAGGCATAATTTTAGATTTTCTTGTCTCTCGTAATGGATATGTATGTACTATAAAATTCCAAATAATTAAACCCTTCATTTGACTATGTAGGTCACCTTAAAAATATTGTCAACTATGTAGGATTCATAGTGTAACAGAAGAGACCATGTCGTTAGCTTTTACGTTCCTCTGTAGTGTCGGGCCGTCTCTAGCTTTATGTTCCAGATTTTTCAACCTTATCACCTTTTAACCTTATCAGCAATACTCACTCGCTTCATACACCAGGTGAAGCGGTAATGTGATCACCTATGCTTGAAAACCATAAAATTTTATATACTACACGGTTATTCACAAATTTGACATTGTTGCACAGTATTTCTTTTTCGAGCTTATATCTTTTTAAGACACTCTCGGGTTTTTACTGCATTGGGTCAGTGCATTGGAATTAAAACGACCGAATCCACAGCGATGTCATAAAATAGTGTGTTACACCATTTGCTTTTATAATATCAAGTTAGATCACAACTGCCGAAATAATAAGTTTTCTATTAATAGATTCCGAGATTACAGTTCAAATAAAAAAAAAACCAAAATAATTTGCTTAAAGAATTGATGTATTAGTAAACGTCAGGTCTCAAACGTTTTCACGGCTCCCTCTCGTTCCGTCTGACGCAGATCCTCTCGGGGCATGGCTGCTTCGGGAGGTTCCTGTGTCGCATAGGCGGGGAGCCGGACGCTCGGTGTCACCACTGCGTCGACTGTCGGGAGGATACGGCGTGGCATACGCTGGCAGAGTGTGCCGCTTGGGAGGGGCCGCGCCGTGCGCTCATCTCTGTAGTAGGCAGTGACCTCTCGCTGCCGGCCGTAGTTCGTTCTATGGTCGACGGCGAGGAGTCCTGGGACGCGGTGGTGTCCTTCTGCGAAACCGTCATCTCGCAGAAGGAGGCTGCGGAAAGGGAGAGGGAGATCCTGACCTCTCTCTCAGTCCGCAGAAGGCGCACCGGGCATCGGAGGAGGGCATACGCTGACCTCCACCGGCCTCCCTAACTGGATCCAGGGGCGGTGGACTTGGGGATGTCCGTCGCCCCCAACCAACCGGACCCGAGGTGGCGGCGCTTAGTGTTCCTGTGCGCCCCTCTTTGAAGTCTCGAGGGGAGTCAAATACCTCACTTTTCTCGCTGACGAGATGTGGTCCGCAGCAGCGGGCCGGTACCAGTTGGGGATTGCGGATGCCTTTTAAGTTCCCGTGATCCCTGGCGTAGGAGAGAGACGGAAAACCGGGGGGTTTTAGTCAGTAAAAGTCTGACAGACCCCTTCGCTCTCTCCCCAGAGCGGAGGTCATCCATGAGGATTTCCCCCCGATAAAAAAAAAAAGGTCTCAAACGTTTTATATGTCTATATTTAATTACTCTTAAACACTTCTTTAACGATTGTAAGTAGATGTAGTAAAAGTTATTTTAATTTGCAACAGTAAAAATGAATGTTACATAGTTTACCCGCGAGATAACACTGAGTACTAAATAGCTTCTAAAAAGTAATGAGAGCAAAAATATTTCTGTATAATAAAACCTTGGTTAGGAAAAGTCTGTCCAAATCTTTTTAATACTAAGTAATATTTATGCATATAATTGAATCATGTAAGTCCACATAAGTGTATGCAATTTCTTTATTTATTGTAACCCTTGGCTATTTAAAGTGCATAAATGTATTTATTAACTCAACAGATATTTTCAGGAATCCTCATACATATTTAAAATTAATATTTATTATAAAATTAATTTGCATAGCAAATTTTTATCCAAACTGTTTAAGCAAGAACTGTTTGTTAAAGTCGGATTTAATTTATTGTGGCATTGTACTGACATTTAATTCATTGTAAATAATTCAATATTATTATATCAAATAATGCTATCGGTTTTTGTCTTCTCTCGACTACTGAAAGGATCGTGAAATCTTAGAGTATAAACATAGAAAAAAAGCAGAGTAAGTTTAAAGTTGTTGAGTGTTGTACTTACCTACAAAGACCATTTTCATTGATTGCATTGTCATTACAGATATTCAATAGAATTTACTGCCAACTAATAACATATTCATCACATTTGCAGATTTATTTCTATTTTGTAAGCCATTGATTGACTCAAAAATAAATGTTTTATGTGATATATACAATTCAATTTAAATCTTTACAGTAATCCTTCAAGTCAGGAGACATATCTAGTAGCTTTAAAACCTCTAAATCTGTAAATTTGCGTAGGTATATTATGAGATGGTTGGTTCGACATTATTGAGACTTTGAGGCGCCCATGTGTCCTTGGAAGGCGCTCTCCTCTGGCGCTATGGCGTCCGTCAGTCGCGACGCTCTGCTCCCAAGGACGCCACACGGACTGCCTCTTAATCACTTAGGTACATAACTTATTGCTTGTGATTGAGTTCGATCTAAATAACAAAGAGATAATAGGACTAGGAGTTACAAAAATTCTAGACGCCAAACACAGACTCTAGTTACGGCACTAAAAACACTTAAATCTCATTTAATAATATATACAACAAGTTACAAAGTACTTACATTAACATGCTAAATTTATCATAGTATACTATACTACATACTTAAACATTATAGTTAAAAAACAAACAAACAAACAGGTGAAGTTGAAAAAACTACAATACCTATAAATTGAATAGAACATGGTTTAGCATCTATGAATACCATGAAATTGTAATTTAGGTACTGTGTTCGATTTGAAACTGGGTTGAGACCTCCAGCTTATTGAATAGACGCAGCTGAGCAACACACACTTAGTATACAGAATGCGTCAGTAAACAGACAATGAAACTACTAGTATTTAGTATTAAATTCATCTTCTCAATATTGTGCTTTTTTTTTTATATTTAAGCTGCCAAAATGACTCTGCCCTGCCTGATGGAAAGCATGAGCAGAATCCAAGAGTGGTGGCCACCATCATCAATGCGAAAAAGAACAATGCAGCATGGTGACCCACACTATGGCGGCCTGGGGGGAAGGGGGATGGTGAGGGGTATAGGGGGCATTGGATTGGGGTATGGGCCTCCGGTATCCTCACTCACTCGATGAAACACAGCGTAAGCGCTGTTTCACACCGGTTTTCTGTGAGGCCGTGGTATCACTCCGGTCGAGCCGGCCCATTCATGCCGAAGCGTGGCTCTCGCACTATGCTGAATTATTGTGTTTGTGATTTATGAATTAATCTACTGTACTGAATCATCTCAAAAGTAATTTTGATTATTTATATAAAAGTGTCTCAGGATGCCTACATGGCACTTACAGAGCTTAAGTTTATATGCACTTGGATAAGCAAATTTATTTTGCATAATTTTCTGAAAGCAGGTCACTTAGGTTATTTAATGAAAAAATAACATGTAAATATAACTAAATTTTCAACTTACAGGAAAACACTTGTGTATCATTCATTCATCATACTGTTCATGTTTTAATACTCTTGCATAGTAGTATAAAGGAAAAGTAAATACATTTATATTAAATTTACCTGCTTCAGTCTAATTTGTTCATTATGACAATAGTTATAAGGTTTATAATAAATTTCTACGGTAGGTTCGTAACACCATGAGTGTTATTATTATTCAGATGTAACGTACTTCTATAACAAGGTATCAGAGAACCCTGCATATTAATTTTGAATATCTCTAAATATTAATCTTGAAAGTTTCGGAATGAAAGATGCCTACAACTTAGCTCTTTATTATTATAATCACTTTGAGTATCAAGTCTTCTTTTCTCTAACTGAAATGACAACGTAAATAGTGTATCACAAATTAAGAAGCTACATTAAAAATATGTAACACATAGGCATAAATATGTTTAGAGTTCTTTTTGAAGGTGGTAAATGGTAAATTCTTATCTGCGATTTTCTCACATATAGTTCCCTGATTCTTAACTGGCTAAAGCCTTTTCCAAGGTAATCAAACTAGGATAAACATAAATATATATACTTCTAAAAACATGCATATTATAGATCAATTACAACCAGGCGTCTGTGTCCAGGACTGTAACCAGGACAAATAAGAACAGGGTAATCTTTTATTCTGATAAAAGATCACCTGTTCTCATTTGTCCTGGGTAGGAATTAAAACTATGATCTCCAGCTAGATAAATCTAAAATCAGTAAGTATTCATCCTTGATTATACTTGGTTCAAACAACAGGTTTGAGTGTTCCTCTCCACGGAAATGTTTAGTACAAGCGAAAGATTTATGCATTATAAAGGAAAACCAGAATGTTGTTTGTTGCTGTGGATTGCCATCAATACCAAGTTTTTTTTTAATTGAATTATTCCGTGACTTATTTACTGAATAATTCAATTTTGAATAACTTACTTCAATTCAGAAATGATAACGAAATATAGTATTATTTGAAAATCACTCTTAGATTAGATCAGGGAAATTTTACACCGTTACGTGAGTCACGCGAACTTGTGATATGTAATTAGTGTTCTACTTCATAAAAATCCATTCTAACAAATCACAACAACAATTTTACATGCTTTTTATGGTTTTCATTACACTAAGATAGTATACGAATTGTGTTTTATGATATTTAATATGTTTAAGAATTAATGACAGGGTTAGACAGGGTTGCCTTAAAAAAATAATAAACGAATGGAAGTTAAGGAAATATGCATTTGTAGACGTACTATGTAGCTTAGTCGAGATATTTATATAAATCTCCAATATGATAGTTAAATCCATATTAACATTATAAACTCTTAAGTTAATCTATCCGCCAGTTTGCTAGTTTGTTATGCTTCCACAAAGCATAACAGACAGACAGAGTCTTGAATTCATAATATTAGGATGCGTTTCAAATTAATTTTGGGAATTTTACGAAAATAAAAGCAAGTTTTGGTGGAGACCTATATATAGTAGTGGGCGTATTTTAACCAAGATGATGATGATTAAATAAAAAAAAATTAAAAGATGATGATGATTAATGTTATTTTATTCTCAAACCACATGCAGCTCTTTCCCTATAACATACTGAAAACATCATAAACCTATTAATTATATCGGTCTCTCTGGGGTACTATTCATAGCATACAAAAGCGCCCAACTTCACATCCTAATATCGCTATAGAATTGGAACATGAATTTTTTTGTAATGATTTTTACCATTAGTATGTTATGTATATGTATGTTCAAAATTTCATAATAATCGGTTAAGTAACATGTATCAAAACCTATCAAACTAATGAATATTATTTAGGATTTCATCAGTGTCACAAAATTGAATTAATTCACTTCTCATACTGATTAATACCAGAAAAGTTTATTAGGTGATAGCAAACTTAAAAATGTGTCATTAGACTAGGCTGACAGCTAATTTCAAAACACTCAAAACTTTCATTCTCATTTATTTATTTATGTATTTAATCCTCAGTAGCAAGCACCCCTTACAATAGATCCGCTAAGAGTATAATGATCACATATAATTACATACGTCATGAGCTGAACATAATTTCATATATTATGATAATGACAGCATGATAGCTACCGAAGACAAGGTATTTTGCCTTTGTTTTCAGCTTATTATGATACGGTGCTAATTAAAGTCTTTACTTTGTATTAAGACAGTATTAATGTGTAATGTTTTTGACAATTTAAGCGCTGTGAAGTATTAAACATTTAATTAAGTTCATTTGTTTACGTATTATAATATTAATTCTTATATCTTGTTCAAATTAATCAACAATTTTAGATCATATTTCTTTTCTCTCCTCATTATTTTGTTTAAGGAAATTATTCGTAGTAACTTTTATTTACGTATCTGGTATTGGATATTTTCGTGAACTCCATCTTAAGGCAACACTTAAGTAAAGTTAAAAGAATTTAAATTAAAATGTTCAAATGCATTCCAAGCCACTCCGTGTCAGTTTACATAGGCATGGCTGTTAAGAAAAAGCAATTTCTCTTGATAGCTCTGACTTATAAATTACTCACACAAGCTCCCGAACATTAAACAAGGTTATACGAAAACTTGTGAATTTATATGTGAATTAATTCAGCCATACACAGTCTGAATTTTTCATTTCGTAGCGGTCGTAGCAAAACGTAGCATAATTACTACGGCCGTTGCAAACTTTATGAACAGCAAACAACGTCAGGTGAATATCATTTTGAATAAAAGTACATGCTTTCATTCTCAAACGAGGCAAAATACATGGAATGTAGACAAAGTCCCCATTTTGACTTATCTAGAAGCCAAAATATGACATGAAGACATCACAGTTGTGTAACCTGTGCAAAATTGTGTAACCTAGTGATTTTCTCTCAAATTTGGAATGACTGGAAAAGGCTATTTAGTTGAGACAAACCATAATATATAATCATAAAATGTACTTCATTTAGTTAGCAATAAAATTTTGAATTTGAATTCTGTTTTAACATCTAAACATTTTGTTTTGTGATTTGAGACAGGTCAGAGTCAGACCGCCAGCATCTTCAACGTCTTACATTTTTGTACATCATTAGATTTCAAATATTAATTTTCAATTATTATTATTAATAAATACTGAGCACAGAATATATACTTCGTAGATAGTAACTAAAAAGATATCTGCTTTACATATATTGAATGTAATCTCGTTAATATTTGCGTTGTTTTGCATTTTAGGGTTATCTCTCCATCTGCTATGTAGGTTGTCTTTTGTACGGTGAGTGAAACAAGGGAACTCATCACGCATATTGTTCATGGACAAACTGAACAAGCCGCACTGAAACACGACGCTGTGCTTTTATTACATGCCTTTTGTTTAGAGATGTTAGGAGGAAACAGCTTTAAAATTGGATTAGAAATAATTGATTTGAATTTGAGATTATAGACTCAGCGGAAATATTTATAAAAATATGGGAGAATAGAAAAGTTATTTGCGTGATAATTTGTAACACCAAACGAAAGAAAGTAGTTTTAGAACCAACAAATCTGAGTTTGTAATTAGTGACTTTTATTTCAAAGGAATTTCAGAAAAGAAAATCTCCTCCTATTCATTGTCTTTCGATTGATCGAAACAAATTACCTTGTTAAGATGTATACGTGTCTTATATAACAGCTGAGTCCCGCGGTACTACCCGCGGTACTACCCGCAGTAACTCCGTGTTATACCGCGGGACGAGCCCAATCTAATAAAAAGTAGCCTATGTTACGCCTTATGTCATCAGCTATCTGGCAGTGAAAGGACCGTTAAACTCGGTCCAGCCTTTCCAGAGATTAGCCGGAACAAACAGACAGACAGACGGACAGATACACAGACTGACAGACGGCAGAAAGACAGACAGGCAAAAAATAAATTAAAAATATAAAAATTTTTGCTATTTGTACCGTGTGCACACGTACATATGGATTTAGTAACAAGCGGTTATTTTAATATTACAAACAGAAAATTGTTTTATTACTAATTAACACCAAATAACAAACCCTACCATATTATAATACCTTATTAATGTTTGATTATCTTATAGATATCCCTTAAAATAAAACTTACCTTAGCTGAAGACAATGTAAATTATACGATATATACAAGAAAATGTGATTTATAAAACAGTCAATATACTAATCGTTGGTGAATGTTTGTAATTTGCTCCTGAAATTACAGAAAAAGGAGTATATTATAAGTTATAAGTGCTTCCTTTGTACTAAAACTAAAACAACTTATTAATGACATAAAATCTAATTTAATATATAAACTTCTCGTGTTGCGGTATTTGTTACCAAACTCCTCCGAAACGGCTGGACCGATTCTCGTAAAATTTTGTGTGCATTTTTTATTTTATACCCCGAAATGCTAAGGATGACCCATCCCTAAATATTTTTTTGCTAATTTTATTTTATATGTGGCAAATTAACGTTTGCCGGTTCAGCTAGTATATCAATAAAGATATTTGTTTACAGAAATCTTCTTATTAAACAAAACAAATAATGATTTGAAACACAGATAACCCTTGTCCCATGGTTGAGTCATCTACAATCCGCCATACTGGCGCCAAGTAGGCGTCTTATAGTCTGGACATGGAGACAATGGATATGGTGTACAGATAACTACTCATACCAACCGTATTTCAATAAACATTAAGTTGAATTTACTATACATAATTCCCGAATAAAAATTTCCCCTAGCAGGGAGTACAAGGATTGCGTCATGCCGTTTCTTGGCAGGTCATACTCAACCATTGTAACATGGTCTAGCAATTATTCTATTTTATTATATATAGAAGATCCTATATAATAGTTCAGTCTCTTCCTATAGAATTAGTCCAAGGCTATGATCCAGTTGTGTTGAAAAATAATGTCGTTTGGAGGTTGAGCAAAATAAAACCAGCTAATGGTCGAAGAAAGTCGACCTTGATCCACTGTATTGTGTAATCACAAATGTATTTGCATTCTTTCTTAGACATACTTTACATATATAAGTAAGATTATAAGTAGTATACAAACAAGTTATAAAAATAATTTTATTATAATTTCATTAATTTAGTGCGTTATGCGTGTATGACACAGATAAAAAAATATGCTGAAACACAAATGTATGCGAGTCAAAGTCAAACTTAAAAGATGATTGTTTCTTGTCTGTAGTCTGAACAGTCACCTTTAAAGATACGCATATATTGTGAAGACCGTTTTTGAAGTCAGCTGATGACAAATGTCACCCTCCGGAGTGATCGAAGATCGAACACGTACGTACGTACGATATTTTATCGTTTCGATTATGTTCAAACGGTATTTCAAAATGTCTAAATTATCATAAAGAAATATGAGAACGTGTCATAAAGTTTTCCTCAAGTACGAAATCTAAAACAAAGTGGGTTTCACTGTTACTGACGGTTTACAAGTCTAGTGGGTATCCAGTGCCTGTCGGCACTCTTTCTGACTTCTTTTATTGACTTGACTTTGTTTCACCAATTCCTTCTTTTTTTGGAGCGGTTATAATATTTTGCTGAATATTTTCCTATGTGCTATAAAGTAAAATGTGTCTCGTTAACGAATAATGGCCAATAATATAGAGATAAAAATGATGAAAGAATCTTTTTTCGGGTGTTTACTCACAAGTCTTCAGTTATTTTAGAAGCCTGTTTATGTGTACTTTTATGATATATTCTCACGTATAAATATGTCTATTGAATAAAAAATGTAAGGCACAGTAGCTATTATATGTTAATCTTACAGATGACTAGCTATTGCCCGAGGCTCGGCCCGCGTTTATGTCGATTATCGCGGCAAATAGCAGCATGTGTTATTCTGATATATAAGCTATATTACTATAAAGTTTCATTAAAATCCATTCAGTCGTTTTTACGTGAAAGAGTCACAAACATCTATCTATACTTACAAACTTTCGCGTTTATAATATTAATAGGATAAAACTTTATTTTTTTTAAAGAATATTGAAATTGGTTTTCTTTGTGAATACTAAACTATGTATTGTAGCTTGATGAAATTTTAATGTTTTAATAAAAAAAAATATTTTTAAAACGAAGGGCTTGATTCTGTCTCCATTTTTTCCCTATCGGTGAACAGGTTTCAGATAGACTTGAAGATGCCTAGTGCCTTTGTGTGTAATGTCACGTGTATTGTAGTTAAAAGTGGCAAGGCAGGTGGAAGTAACTCCGCTATTTTTTTAAATTTGATCTTCTCATTATTCCGGTTTCCTGCTCCGGACCAATTTTCATCTCAGTCACTTCACAGCAAATTTTTCGTAGCCAAGTGTACGGGGCGTGTCATCATTAATGAAATATTCATGGGCGCGACATGGTGTTTGCGAGCCCTTTGATAGCGCGTAATCTCACCCAGCTAGATGAATTAAACATTAACATTATGTACACAAGCCGCGTCACTCGCGGTTTCGGAACCTATCAAAGGAATGTAATGAATACACATTATTTATTATCAGTAATTTGTTATTTGGAGCTATATTTATGGAAAAACTCATAAGTCTCGGAGAAATTAATAGATACTATATAAACCGTCATTAATTTATCTCATTCTAAACATTTTAATCTCAATTGTAATGTAATTAGAATGTAAAAGCAAAGTTAGGAGTAACAAAACCAACCTCATTTTGTTTCGTAATAATCAAAGCGACAGTGCATTAAGCAAGATTAAAATATCACTCCCTCCATAAAAGAAATGCTTCACTGTTCACAAAAGGAACTTTTTAATTCCATATTTCAATCAAAGGCGAGCTTTATATCTCGTTGTTATTTACTTGAAGTTGCGTGCAGTAAAACATTTATCTATAAGCTCAATTCGTGTGATAATGAAATGAAGTACGGATGAAAGTTCTTGTATAGCCTCAAATTACCTTCAAACCTAATCTTATCTAAGCTGATTTTGGTACTAGATAAGCTGGTTATGAAGCTTACGTAGCTTCATCTAATTGCTGTCAACCGGGTACAAAATTTTGCTTGTTTTACAAAGTAAAAGCACTAGCTTTTATGTTGTGATCTCAACAAGATCTTATTCAAGAACTATTTTTGCTGAACCGTCTTGTTAAAGCAGGATTAATGTTTGTCACATCCAATACACTGGTGACGTGACTATTCTGGTTATTTCTACTTGTTTTAGATGTGTTTCGCATCCTTAATCATCAAGTCTAGTATGGTAACTATAAGGTTCAACTCAATTTGTATTACAAAATGCTGGCATTTTTTATTTATTATACGTTATGTGATCCTGCCCAAATGACTCCACTCTGGCTAAAGGAAAGCATGAGCTAAATCCAAGAGCACTGGTCACAACCGGCCATGATGAAATTATAGTGGCTCTACTGCTTTCAAAACGCTTTGAAAATGTGAATAAAATTTTAAATACTTACAGCTTAAAATCTAAGATGTTCTCTTAAATTTTGGATTCAGTTTATTAGTTAATTGGTAAAACCTAAATAGTCACGTGGTTTCTTATATATAACTATCTACGCGCCTGAAAACCTCCGTTTGAATGCACTTTTTACATGAATATGTAAAATAATTCGACAGTATGTACTTACAATAGAGCTATTGTTTGAGCGTACTCTGGTGTTTTTTTTGAAGGTCTTTTCTTTTTTACTATCCACATTTTCAATCTGAGCAAGGCTTAAGGGTCACTTAAGCCTTTTAACTATAAATAAATTGTAAAACTATTTCACTAAAACTTCATTTTTAACTAGCTTCTGTTTGCAGCTTCCGCATATATATCGGTTATCCGAATAAAAAGTAGCCTATGTCTTTCCTCAGAAATTAAAGTATCTCCGTGCCAAATATCATTAATTGTCTCCGAGGGCAGTCGGTCCCGGTTATCCTAAAATAACAGTCGTAAAGCTTAGTTGGAGGCCTTTGGACAGCTTATAAACATCCAACGGCAAGGTTACGTAGCAACAACGTAGTCTTGCCAGTCCCTATCCCGGACTGCCAGCGTGAGGACGTATGGCTTAAATCCTCTCCTGAAAGGAGACCTGAGCCCAGCAGCGGGACATTATGGGTTGTTGATGTTGGAAGAAATATCATTGAAATGGGTTTAGCCGTGAAAGCAACACAAACAGATAGAGTTACTTTCGCATATTTAACTATGTTTGATACGTTATGTCATACTAATTTATGTATAAGACGACTATGTCATTGGCCCTTGCGGTTTTCCTAACATGCTATTTGAAGTTGTGGTTCCAATTCAGGATAACCCGTGCATTATTGTATTACTGAATATTAATGAAAATTTATTAACAGATAGTAATATAAACATTGCCGCAATGTTTGTGATAGCATTTATTGCCGAGGATCTGAAAAAAAAACAAACATTTGCAAGGATTCGTTCTTTTATTTTATATTGTTTAATTTTTTAGTGTTTTATGTGATTATTTATTTCTTCTAGTGCTTTATATGACATATACTCAACTATTTATTGGTGATCTATTATTTACGGGTACGTAAAAATAAAAATAGTGTTAGAAAACTTATTTATCCAGGAAGGCTTTATGCTATATACGATCACGCTACGACCAATACGTATGGCAAAAAACGGGGTAAAAGAATTTATTTCGAGAAACGGGTTAGCTAGTTGTATAGTTACATTTTTGCATATTAATATATTCATAAAATACCTTTCGTATTGAATTTTCAAAATAACTTTATAGATTTTGCGATACTTCACACCAAGTATGTGTGTTTGTATACAATAATTATTGTATTCGAACACACACATAACTTTCAAATTGAAAGGTACTTGATCAAATTGGCCACTAAAATATAGCCTATGAAATTCAATTGTTTTCTTCAATAAAGGGCGTGTACGTGCCGTGTAATATTCGAAAGTAATTTAAGATTTTTATACGATGTTTACTATTTTTCTTCTAAAGTTGTTTGAATCCATGTATACTCTTACTAAAAGTTCCATGGCGAGATCTTATGAACTTTCTGTGCTGAGATAAAACCACAAACATGATACTACTAAACTAACTTTCATACTTATTAGTTTGAACGTAGAGACATTATGTCTCAGATTTTTATGTGACAATTGAAATAGTCTTATACTACTGATATTTTCAACAGTATTCATTGATCCTTGAACAGTTTTATAAGCAAAGTTTCTTTTAACTTTTTAAGCAAGTTATTGTAAAAGTTTATATATTTAGTTTATACCAACTTAAGGTTATTGGGTGATTTCCTCGTTATGCAACGAATCAACCCTGGCCTTAGTAAACCCAATCCATGGGTTTAATTACCTTAAACATTCTTTAATACTACAATATTAGCAAATATTCCATGGATTAATTACAGCTATAAAGAGGATGTACTAAGTCTAAGAAAATTAACAACATGTTCAGTGGCATAGACTTTAAGCCATTGCGTTTCCTTACTTACTTACGTATTATAAATAATACTGATTTTAATTATAACAATACTTACCCAATTAGGAATGTGTTTAAACATGCTCACGCTTAAAGAAAAAAAATTTGAAAAATTCAATTAGAATTGCATGACTTTATTTTGCGCTGGTTAATCAAATCGACTTGAAATTTTCATCAAGTCTGACCCGGTGGCATATTATCCAGAATCTAAAACCACCGACTAATCGAAACGGACAAAGACAGAAGATAAGTATCTAAGTATCTCCTGAACGAAGGGCAAAACTCGTAACCCTAATAAGACTCACCTGGTGCCCTCAAAACAACGCAAGCTTTATAAGGCCGCGTGTATTTCCAACAGCCTAAGTACCCACATTCTACAATCAAAAAAGTTTAGGGTTAAGGGCGGGCTCCATTCATTTATTAGTGGGTCCTTGTGAAACTTGTGAAGCAATGCAGAGTTCGTACATTTAAATTTCATTAAACTTGTAAGTGTGTACTTAGTACTGTAGTAATTAAAAAAAGTATAGCGGTAAACAAAAACATACTAATGAATATTTAATTTTTTGTAGGCAAATGCAGAAAATAGTTTTAAACTATATTACATTTAGTTTTTCGTTCAACTAAATGTAATATAGTTTAGAACGTACACTATCTATACAAATAAATAAAACTAGAATGTATTTTTGTAATGTTAAACTATCCGCAGGTGAAATTACCTTCGAAATAAGTCCAGCCGTTCCAGAGAATACCCGAACAAACAGACAGACTTACAGACAAAAATTGTAAAAAATGTTATTTAGCATATGTACTGTGTATACATACATATTTATTTATTTATTTTATTTATTTATTTTAAAACTTCATGCACACATGTACAACGGCGGGCTTAATGCCCAAGGCAAGGCAAAAAGCTTTTTACTAAATGCATATGTATACATACATATGCATTTAGTAAAAAGTTTTTTTTATATATTATCAGCCAAAATGACTCTGCCCAGCCTGATGGAAAGCATGAGCAGAATACAAAAGTAGTGGTCACCATTCTCAATGCGAAGAAGGACAATGCAGCTTGGTGACCCACACTATGGCGGCCTGGTGAGATGCATTTTCACGCCCCGCTTAAAAGACCCCAGTCGGACGGAAGCACGTGCGCTGGTAGCGAGTTCCAGACTGCGGAACACCGGACTCGGCACAGGAATTAGTACGAGAACTTATATTATAAACAGACACTCCAATTTTATTTTATTTGTATAGATTTAAGCTTGGAATGGCGCGAACTTAAATAAATAAGTAAATAAAAACTTGCTGTAAACAGCTCTCATGAATGATTGAGCTCATTGAAAAAACATTAAGACTTTCTATATTCATAAAATCGTTTAAAGGTACAAAGTTCACATAAGTATAATCAACGGAGGGTAATCTTGTTAGGCCAAGTTTTGAATCAGTAACGTTACTCTTGGAAAGTTTTGAGAGCAAATTTTCTTGTGTAATAAATTCTGTAACTTCACAAAGGAAGTTGGCCGCGATCGTTTAGAGATGGCATTCATTCTTGCATACAATAGGATAAACTTATTAGATAGAATACTCAAACTTCAATGTAATTTAACAGTGATTTATAATATATATACCTCATCTACGAAGATCTTAGTTTTATTTTTAACCTTAGTTTTTATTTGTCTACTATATACCTAGGTTTCTCCGAAAATCGATACACTTCACACACTTCTTTCATGACACAGTTTTGGATTAACGGCTAATTACAACACAAACCTCCTTTGTGAAAATCACTGGGCACCTATGTGTATTTTTTTTATTTGTTTATAGATTATCTGTCACTCTTCTTTTGTTTGCAATAATGGACGTCTCGCGGGAAGCTTTTCGTGTTGTGATTTTCTATGGTTATAAACGAGGGTTATTCAAGGCATCTCAAGGAAAGTAGCTTTTGGGGAGTCTGCACCTGCGTTATTAAAAATTATTTACTGGTTCCGTGAATTCCAATGTAGTCAAGAGAACTTAAACGATGACCCTAGACCCGACCGACTACAGACTACAGTAAATCATAAAAATGTCATAAGGGTAGAGTGGCTATTGCGAGAGAATAGACACATAGGACATCGCGAAATGCAGGCTGAACTAAACATTGAAATCACAGGCGTTTTCTACCATCCTGCATGAACAACTTAAAGTTATGAAGCTTGCTTCGCGATGGATACTCATTCTCTCACCGATGAGCAAAAATGCCGTCGTATGGATTGGTGCGAATTTATAATAGAAAAGTTCGAATAAGGAACTTCGCAAAACGTATCCTACATCATTACAACTGACGAATCATGGATATATATATATATAGCTCCGATCCTCTCACGAAGCAGCAATCTACGCAATAGGTGCTTCAAGAGGACGATTTGCCCACAAAAGTTGTTTGCGGTCGGAGTTCAATAAAAGTGATAGCGGTTTTTTTCAACGCAGTTGACCAGTAGCAGCGTTTCCGCTAGAAGACCATAGAACAGTTACTAGTGAATGATATAGCGAAATTTGTCTTCCTCAAGCTTTCAAGTATTTGGATTGCCAGCACCCAGGGAGCGGCGTCCGTGACGTTGTTTTTCACCAAGAGAGAAACGTGCCTGCTCACACAGCTGCTTGAACTATAGACTACTTGACAAATATTACTTCAACCTTCGTACAGCCCAGATTAAGCTCCATGTATAGATAGATAATACTTTATTTGTACACCAAGGTTTACACACAATATACAATTCTATAAATTATAAAAAAAAGATAAAAATGAAAATGTGATGTACAAAAGGCGGCCTTATTACTCATTGCAATTTCTTCCAGGCAACCTTTGGATGGACAGGTTTCATTCAAAGCTGGTGCAGGGTATTTAAGAATGAGAAGAAAAAAAAAAGAAAAAAGTTTTTACGTATATAACAAAAAACACAAATTATATTACAAATTTAATAAATAATGATTTGAAATAATAATAATACTATAGAATAAAATAAAGAAAAAAAAATGA
Source organism: Hyphantria cunea (assembly GCA_003709505.1). Lineage (NCBI taxonomy): Eukaryota > Metazoa > Arthropoda > Insecta > Lepidoptera > Erebidae > Hyphantria > Hyphantria cunea. The sequence continues at coordinate 4,133,044 of PKRV01000322.1, forward strand.
AATTGTATTTTTATTTTAATTTCCCACGGTAAAAGAAATGCTTCGTGGGAGAAAATTTAGTACTGCAGACGAGGCTATTTTTCGAACTCCCGAAAGACACGTTTTTCAAATGATTGGTTCACCCGAATGCATAAGTGCATTGGGATTGGAGGAGGATATTTTGAAAAGCTGTAAATATATTGAAAAGCTGTTAATTCAATCTATTATAAATAAGGAAGATTCCAACTAAAATGCCACGATATGATGATATTGTGTGCATTAAAAATATTGCCAATTCTATCTAACCCAAATGAATTTCCTTGCAGACTTCATCTGCGCGTAACTGAATTTGTATCCGGTGGTAGGTAGGAGAGCGCTCCGATTATCGGATCAAATAATGCCCTAGTTTTGTGTTCAGCTCGGGACTCTCAAATGATTTGAATTCAAGTGTTTCTGCATTCATAATGCAATATTCATCTGCATTTCCTAAGATTACATTTTCTGTACAACCTCAATCGTGCTTCCTACGATTTGTTGAATCTCAAGTATGATCATTTCAAATGTTATTAAATTTAAGGATAAGCTCGTAGAATGACTGATTTTAAAATTGTGCCTGTAGCGATAAATCACTTGCACTTGCTACGTTACTAATATGATTCCGGTGTAATGTCTTGAAACCGATACCAACCTGTTATCATTGTAGAGAGCCCCACAATTATTATATAATCCCTTCGTCTATTATATACTACTAACTTATCTAAGTATTATGTTCTAATCATCTGATTTAAATACATAGAACATACAAAAATATAGTAAAAGCAGGATATTGAATAAGTTTGAATCCGGGACAGCATTGTATGTATCTCCTCCTTTTTAACTTATATACGCCTTAATTTATGTCTGCTTCTATATCATTCTCGATCTCGACATATCTGAAGTCTCGAGTTTAATATGACTGCTACCTCGACACTCGGGTGCATCTACTGGCTCTTAACTAATTATAATTCTACTGTATAATGCCAATTCGCGATTGCTCTCTGCAAGTTTTAGTAGTCCGTCTGTCTGTCTAGACCCTTTTTCTCAGGAACACGTAGAGGTATCAAGCTAAAATTTGTGTCTAGTGTCCACTGGAGCTGTGAAAAAAATCAAACTTCTAAGTCAACGCACTTTAAAGATACAGTCGTTTATGCTGCAAATTTTCGACACTCGCAAAGGAACCTACAGGCTACTTCCCGTGAACGCAGAACCTTTAAATTTGGTTTGAAGCTACGACTAATAATACAGATAAAGGGAAAATTGCGAAAAACACATTTTTTTAGTTTCATAATCCATTGTACCTACAAATTTATACGGAATCCTCGGGGTTTTTTATTGATTATATTGATCATATATACTTAGTCTGGCCATAAATACGGTTACAAAAATAAATAAACCAAATTAAATTAAAAATAAGGTTGCCTGGAAGAATTTTTTTGGCAATAAGGCCGCCCTTTGTACACTCTGTCTCAGATATTATATACTCTCTTCTAATTCTGTAATATTATGCTGCTGTGACAAATAAGGAGTTTTCTATTTATCTCTCAAGTAATACTCTTGATTTTAGAATCTGTAATTTTTATACAATGTTACAATAAAGGATATAGGCCTCTCCAATTTCACGCCACTTAGTTCGATCTGTAAATTGGAGTGGACTATGTCCAGCAGTGGACTGCGATAGGCTGATGATGATGATGATGATGTTACAATAAAAAAAATTGTTTGTAACAATATTTATGCCAAGACTAAGTATTGCATTGGTGTTTACAATGTAATAAGATAACCTTGATAGGCCCATTTTTGAAGTGCACTGAGGTGATAAAAAAATAAATTCAAAGAATACTCGACGCAAATCCAAGAAATCTTTAGTGGAAAAATAAAACACGCAATGTTCCGTTAAACTGTAGCGAGTAAAGCGTTGAAGCGAATTTGTTTCCTTTATTTCTATTAAAAATATTTTCTGTTGGCAGCCGACGTCTTTATAAGTACCTGCATAAGATTTTTTGGAAAAGTTGCTTGGAAGAGTAAGGACACCTTACCGCCGCCTTCACCTCAGTGAAATAAGAACTGCGGTCCTTTACTTCTCGAATTTAAGTCTCCGTTAGTTTAAGCTTCCCAAGTATTTACAGAATGATTTCAACAACAACGGTAACAATTTAACACAATGGGTAAAGAACAATGAACTGTCGTTTTTAATATAACAAACTGTTTTAACTGTTTATTTTTGTTTTGTTACAAAAATGTTTAAAAATTCCAAATGAGAATGGCAAATTATACTTGAATCGAGTTTGAATTACATCATATATTTCCATTTGTTTATTGCCGTTATTTGAGTTTTTTATATCATGTAACAAAACATTGTGATCTCAACTCCAAGCACTCCTTATATGTTACGTGTTTATTTATTTCAAACTTCATGCACTTATGTAGGTACATCGGCGGACTTAATGCCTAAGGCATTCTCTACTAGCCAACCTTTGGGGGGTGAGGAGATATAGGAAGGTATGTGCATCGAGGTTATAATTGTCCAGAACAACGCACAATTGACAAAAGCTAAGAGTTACTATATGTAAACACATACATACATAGATAGACATATGCGCATACATACACATATACATACATATATAAACAAACATACACAAATAGCACACTGTGGACAGTAGACTATTTAAAAAGTTATACTATAAATTTGGTGACTCTGCCTACTCAAGAAGGTAATCATGTACATTCTTTTAAATGCGTAACGGTTTGTTGACATTTTGACTACAAATGGGAGCGCATCCAGAGCTCTTGGTGAATTCTAAAACGTCGAAGTTATGAGAAGGGCACAGGAGAACGTATTCGATATACTCTCAATATAATCCGAAATGTTCGATCCTAGATATCGACACGTGTATAGACTGGGGACTTATCAGATCGAAGCGAACTGTGTTACTCACATTGAATAACAATAAGCTTTTGATTTGGAATCGATTAGATAACGCTTGCGTTTTCAATCGGTTGTTGAAGATATAAAAATTGGGTCTTGTTACTATTTCGGGGTGATCAATTTGCTTTATTTGTGTAGGTACTACTTTAAAATATGGAGATACGGGTATTAATAGATTTTTGCAATTGCTATTGCGCTTTACGTTGATCATTTAAATATGGGTATGCGAGGTAAAGTTTGCGGGCGATTGGCTAAAGGATTTGAGCATAGTCTCCCGTCTCTCTTTCACTATCTTACAAAATTAATTTTAGGAAATTTAACCCAGTGCGCGCTCTCAAATCGTGCCCCAGATATTTCGCAATCTAAGCATTCGAAGGGAACTGCGTGTGTGTCTTCCATACACGCCTGGCTTTAGTCTCAAGACGAACGTTTCACCAAAACCAAACGCCTACACGTCGCGACACTTCGGCGCCTTACACCCACACATGGCCGTTACCCTTTTATGTTGATGCTAAAAGATACAATATAATACAGCCATTTAATGTATCGTAATCATGTTGTTTTCATTACCTTTCAATTGATCTAGACACGCGGTAGCATGTCAAGCCAAGTTCAAACTAACAGAACTGGCGTGTAATATCAAACGAACCACTTGAAGCTACTTTTGTCATCCTCATAATTCCAAAAATATTTTACATGACCTCCGTTTAATTTTATAAACTCACCTCAAAAATCTATTTAGATATTAAAGTCCAAAAATCGACATTTTTATCACTGACTCACCTATAGATCAAAATTCTAACACAGTTCCAGATGACCTAGCAAGTCCAAATTTGGCAACCAGATAGGAGTTGGGTACCAACCACATAGGAATAGGTAGGTAGGTATATAATGATGCGGTCCTCCGGGTCCTTCATTGCTATGCTCAACTTATCAACTAATCAGCACCAGAACGCCTATTATTGATTGAGGATCAGTAGTCGCTAAAGTTTCCAGTAGGCCAACTGGTTCACTAACTACTAATGTATACGTTCCCAGTTACTCAATTACTCAAATATTTGTTTAATATATATATTTATATATATATATATATTTATATTAATAAAAATAAATCACCAAATCTAAAAATAGTACAATCTACAGTTTTCTCAAAAAAAACCTTTGACTAAATTTAAACATCTATCCCTAGCTGTCAAACATTTGACGACAATCAAAACAAAACAAAAGCGTGTTGGGATGTGACAGGTTAATAACTTTTACTCAAGGAGATGGATTTTTGTTTTTGCGAAAGATGGTTTCCATTTCATGTCATCCATATTTTTTATATTTTTTATCACTAATTCCATCATGACAAAGTCTTGAAGACTCGAAGACTTTAAATTCTTGATATTGGCAGAAATAGCTGATCAGGCTGGTTGCCATCTGATCAAAAGAAGAAGAAGAAGAAGAAGAACTTTTATTCAAAACAGTCTGTCGGGCAGATAGTAATCTTTAAAAACTGTTTTTGTAACAAAACTAATAAGAGACATGTTTTAGAACATCGTTAAATTAACGAACCTCACTACTACTAAATATCACCAGAGCGTCCTTAGAAACTCGCATAAATCTGTTTGATCAGTTTAGCAATTAACCCTGTCAGAAACATGAAAGAAGGAGTTTATCTCGGGATGCCAAGCTACCAAGGGCTGAATAATTACAAAACATAATAGAGAACTTTTAACTAAGTATAAAATGACTAAGTGTCCATCTATCTTCATTATTTATACGCTTTACTTTCGGTACTCGCATAGTGTTAGATGTTACATTTATTAATGACTAGGTTTTGCCCAAAGCTCTTCTGTTTTTTTCCAAGGTCTAGTCTATCTCTGTACCGAAATTCATCCAAATCCGTTCAATGGTTTAACCGTAAAAGCGTTACAGATAGACGGACAGAATTACTTTCGAATTTATAATGAATAAATATTTCGGATATCTAACACACAACGCCGTTTAGTCCCGAGCTAAGAAGAGCGTATGTTATAGGTACTAAAAAACTGATATAAATACATATACACTTTTTTGTAAATACATATATAATATTGGCTTGGAATTATGGCCCCGGGTTTATGTCATTACATAATTTTTTGTTTGTTGTTTCCAATTTATTTTTCCATTCAGCAATGTCACTTTCCTTCTTTTTCTTTATTTTCTTTCTTCCTCGGCTTTCATATATTTAAATTCTAAAGTATTTACTTGTTAAATGACAATAGGTTTGCCCTTATTTCGCAAGAGGGCTCAATAAAGGTAAGATGTGAGCGTTTAATATGCATCTGCCTTCCCCTTCGGAGATACAAGAGTGAGTACACAAGGAATAGTCTCAAAAGTAATTTTACAAAATGAATGGCACTTGAATTTATTACTTGAATGCATGGTCTGAACTGAGAGATCAAAGATTAAAAAGGAAAAGGAACTTCTTCAACAAAAATCTTTGTTGGAATCCTTTGAGTTTTTGCAAATTGACTTTTAGAGTAAGGTTTGACAACCTGCTCTGTATAAGCATGAATTCAATTTCTGAACAAAATAAGCCATGTGAATTTGTCCTTTTTTATTAAGAATAATTTATTTATAGCCTTTTAAAAGAAAGAACATATAAAGAATTGGATAAACTGGATATTTCATTATTTTATGTACAATGTCACTAGCCAACTTAACAAGTATGTAATATTTAATATTGAACGTTCACCATAAATTATCAGATAGCAGGAGTTTTAGAGTGATCTACTGTAAATCTGTGCTTATTTTGGATATCACTGTACTAAATGTTACAATATTTAATATAAAAGGTTCTATATAGTATAGTGTAATCCTTTAAAATTCAACGGACGAGTAAGACATAAGTAGTATAATATACTTATATAAAAGTCTATTAATTTTCATCAGAGAAAACTATTCTGTAACACATCAATACAAAGCTACACATTAACATTGCAGAACAAAAAAAAGAACTAAAGTAGCTACATTGTCAACATGTTTTAGCAATTCCAAAAGTTTTGTTTACAAATATTGCAAAGTTTAACCACAAAAACCGCATATCATGAATGAAAACATGTTCAAATTGTTTTAATAAAGAGATTATTATCGGTCAGTATTTGTAGGGGTGCGGTGTGTAGGGCTACTCGGTTACCGGCACATCAAAGGCACACCCGCTTTGATCTCACACCGCCACGGCTCGCCGCTTCTGATATTGTGTTCACCTACAGTCGGTCACCAGCACGAATGAACTATCGATTTGTTTGTTAACTACGACCCTGTGAACAGCTGACTGTTATTTGATTGATAAAAGAGTATAAATATATTAATGTTGTTGTGGAATTATGCCATAGGTAATTATTTCAATGTGTTTTATTATTTAGTAAAAGTACTTGCAAGGCCTAGTTGGGAGTTAAAGGAGTATTAAAATAAACGAGAACTTTTGTCCATTGAGCAGGATATAATGCTTAGATAGACTTCTGTACACATATGTACTTTGTCCTACTTCTTCCTAAAATGCTATGGAATTGTTCTGTAATATTTGATATTAGTCCAAAGATTCTTGATTGATAAAAAATAATATCTAAAGTACGAAAGGCATCGTTCGGTTTACTAATAAATAAAACAACTCTGTTTGTCTTGTTTCTTTCACGTTCTGAATTCTTAAGACAGAGCAACCAAGTCTTTTTTAAGATAATTTGAGATCTTTATGAAATTTCTTTGTGAAGTTCTGAATATTGTGAACGACATCACTCATTTATGATTAGTGAAGATTATTATTTAATGTCTGGTAGCCAAGATCACCCTTGTTCTCCTTACTTTAAAATTTACATTATTGTAGGTCAAGTTCACCTATAAAGGTCCCAGACCGATTGTTGTGTGATTAAATCGGTCAGTTAATGGTTCCGGTCCTCAATTGGACTTGATAAATGTTGCTAAATAAAATTCTATCATTCTTACTTCAATCTTAAAATAGTTCTGAGTGTATAATTTTGGTTATATTTATTTTAACATTGAAATTAATATGATATCAAAAAAGATGTTCAATGTACGGGCAGGACAAACTGTGGTTTTTTTTCAGTTTCATTTGATTTTACTGAATATTTTAATGAATACACAAAACTATTTCTGTTACGTATACCATTCGGATACCTATCCAAACGTAACGCGGTTTGTTATACTAATGAGGTCATTAATATAACGAAGCATATGCAGATTTTCTAACCATATTTGTTTTATGTCGACATGGGTTCTAACATTGTGATACAAATTCTCATAAATATAGGTTAAATTGTCTGTGTCAAGGCGAAGAGGAAATGCCAACACCCGGAAAATGTCGCATCTAATATTCGTGGAAGATTGGTAATGAAGTGTGCGGAGTGTTCAAACAACATTATCAACTGTGGAGTGGTTTATTTTCTAACCAAGAAATAGGGAACCGCTGTTATGAATGTCAAATAACTAGAAAGGGGTTTTTATTCATAATTTTCATTCGAGCAATAAAACATTTTTGTTTGACATTCTCATTACTTTGTCCCCACTTGGGACAAAGTAATAAATGTGTTAGAAAGTGTAATAACAGGCTTATAATTATCAAAATTATTCAAATTTTCTTGAACTCAATTATTTTTTAATCAAAATAGCACACACCCATGGCGATACGACTGTTCATACTTTATCCATTTGATTTGATAATATCATGATTAGTTTAAAAGTATACAATGAGAAATAAAACCTAATAACTGAGCAACTTAATGCTAAACTTTTCTTATATATAATGTTTTTCTTGTTTATGTTACTTATTTATGACGGTAATTAAGGAAAATAATGTTCTTTGTAAGTAGCTTTGTTTAGTAGTCTATAGAAAGCCAAAATTTCAAGTAACATTACCGTCGTCATCCATTACTAATGGCGTTCGGCCAACAGGCCATATTTCTTACTGTAGAGCTGTCACTGATCCATTTGTTTATGCAGATGAACAGGACAACGGACATGCTCCTTTAATTAAGTTTCTAACTCGTAGTTTTAAGTAAACGCCTAAAATTTCTAAAGAAAGTTCAGAACTATAATAAATATTAAAGATAAAAAGGAGAATCGTATAATTAGCTTATATGTCATTGTAAAGAAATCTATCCCGACTTGTTACCACGTGTCAAAAGCCAGTCAGACATATCGGCCTACGGAGACCCAGAATGGAACTCACTTAACCACACGGTGTGCCACCCCGCACCCGAAATGAGAGGGTTTCAGGAATAGCTGTTATTAAGAGAACTCAGAAAGCAGAACTCTTGTCCGTACGTAGAATATTCTCTTGGGCTAAAAGGAGCCGAGCATCAATGAAAAACATTATGAGATTGGGAACATTTTTGCCTTTTTAGACTCGCAGACGAAGTTGCGCGAGTTAGCTGGTTAAGTATTAGGTAAAAAGATAAAGGGCTGAATTTCTAAACCCCACTTCCGATGACCAAACAAAATGAAGAACACAGTTCTTTAGTTTTCTTTTAAAGCTTATCTAAATTTGTAAATTAAGCTTTTAATTTAATAAAACGAAATATTCGTATTATTAAAAAGTTAACCTAAAATTGTGTAAATTAGGGGTTGAAAGGATGTACGTTGACCCGAGTGTCCCGGAAATGAGGTTGATAAATGTTGACAGTTGGAGGAAATGTGTACCTCTTTTTGCAAAACCATTATAATTTGCATATATTTTCTGGCAAATTTTTTAGCCAATTTTATCACATCGCAGTCTGTTAACAAGTGCTAGATCCAATAGTTTTTTATGACTTTTGATTACTTGTTTTTCCACTATTAAATAATTAAAAGTTTATAATTAGCTTTTATTTAGTTTAACCTGTTCCGATGTATGTCTGTAATCAAATCTTGCAAGTTAAATTTGGTCCACTTCCCGACTTCCGATTGACCTGAAATTTGTAATGTCCCTTTAGTCCTGATGTCAATGCAATTATTAGCAACAATAAAAAAATAGAAATTAAAATGCTTATAAATAGAAAGTAAAAAAATTACTATTATTAAAAAAAAATTGGTATCAAATCAATACATCAATTAAAAAAGAGTTATAGGCATTTTTTTATTATGTTCTTAGTGAAAAAAATATTCAAAATTTAAAAGTTCACACTTTTCACAAACATTCTAAAATATTTTATCAAATATAAAACAATTAATTAAATTGTTGCTTGATAATTTCAGAAATTATTATCAGTAAGAGATACTAAAAGAAATAACTAAAAATCTCAGAAATAGCTGGTACAAAAACTAATTTACTTTTGATTTCAGAGAATCAAGAACCAATATTAAGAATTGAATTTTCCAAGTTTTCAAGTTCACTTGAAATACACTACACTGTTACTGGCTAAAAAGTTCATTGTTTAATATGGTATTAAATTACTTAGTCGATAGCTCAGATCTATTTTGTTCGAAGTTATACTACTAGATTACGTACGCAGTAAGTCAATATCCGATATTATATTCTAGACCAGACAACGTTGTGAAAATTTTTGAAGCTTAAAATAACAGTTACTTGTAACGTTATTACAGTAATAACGTTATATGATATCGTTATCGTTATAGGTATTGATATAACAATATTATAGTTGGAATTCTAGTATTAGGGATGGGACATCAAAAACTGTTTTGAGCTTTTTATCTATTAAAAAGCTCAAAATCCGAGATATAAACAATATAAAGTATTTAAACTATCAATTACTAAGGTAAGTACCGAACATCTTACCTCGTCTAATGACTTAATTGGTAATTCATCGTCGTCATCATCACCTAAAATGAAAGACGTCCACTGCTGGACATGGGTCTCCCCTAAGACTCTCCACAACAACAGGTCCTATGCTGTGTCCCGCAACTTGGACCGCATAGTACTTAATTCAGTTGGTTATCACTAAAATATAAAGATAGTTTGGAATAATTATAATCATTTAACCATAAATAGGACAACGAGAAGGTAACATACCTTTTTTTTTACGTGTTGAAACCCCCTCGGGCCTTCACCCCACCTGGGTTTGCGGCGGGGCGGTGTGTCGGAATCGCACCGACTATAACCACACGGTGTGCCACTCTGCGCCTGAGACGGAAGAGATCCGGGAACCGCTCTCTTACGCCATCCGGACCAGATGGTAACATACCTATAACGACCTTACGTACACTGAGAATTAACACGATGTCTTTATATCCTGTCTATTATCCAAATCACTGGTTTGATATTAAAGTGTAATATACGTTAACAATTCATGTACAAATATATTTGTTCTACTTCACAATCAGATTGACCTTTTACATCGAGGGCCTTTATAAACCCGCTTCTGGACAGACGCATCGTTACAAAGAATGTTATTTGACCTTTATCGTCCTATATCGAAATATATGAAGTACTCGTATGAATCAATATATATGTATGAAATTCCAAGGTATGATGTAATAATCGACTATATATATAATATTCCTCCGGTCGCTGGAAATCTTTGGATGTTGTACAGGGCCGGTTGTGATAGAGAGTGGACAACCTTGGAGACGTTACTTCGACTGTGATGATGAAGTTATTTAATTTTGAGATTGATTCGAAGATATTACGTATATTATGCTTGAAGAAATGATTATATTACAATATTAATCGGAAATATAGAAATCTACCACTTAACCTATGGAAATTCCAATATCCATAGGACGATCAAAACATTAGCTAATTCAAAGGTATGTAGGTAATGTGCGTTACATGACTCTCATAGGTATATAAATATAACTAGCTACATGATATTATTATAACAGAATTTCAAAACATCTAGAGAGTAAATAGGGTCATTAGCCAGTATATATCACACGTAAGTGGAACAATTGAGGCAGAGAATCCTTGAACCGCAAACCTGCGGTCCGACCCAGGCTAAGAAAGTAATTAACCCTTACACGAGCCGAAAACCTGCTGAGTTTACTGAACAGGTAAAATCGAGCCAGTGAGTACATAATTATGTAAGTTTTATTTGCTTTTACGTTTTATTGAAACAAGTTATTGTTTAGTATGTATCGATTTTACTATATTTTTTCAAATTATGTTGAATAGAACTTCGTGTAGTATACAATTTTCATTGCCTTTAAAAGCTTACATTGTCATCATCAACAACATTGAATACTCCACTGCAAGACATAGGCTGCTTCTTAAAATGTAGGACTTACTTTGTCGAGCAGCTTATTTTATTTTTGAAATCTTTATTTACGGAGCCTAGCTACATTTATGACTATGTTGCTGCGAGCAGCTTATTGACACAAACATTTTCTTTTTAAATATTTGCAAAAGCCTGCCAAAGTGACTCTGCCTGATGGAAAGCATGGGTAGTATCCAAAAGTTGTGGTCACCATTCTCATTGCGAATGCAGAAACTGCTACAATGTAGCATTGTAACCATCGCTATGGCGGCCAGTTGAGATGCTTCTACATTATTGGGACTTCGGTCTTGCACTTACCAATGGAACATCACAGTATGATTGCTCTCATTTTAGGTCTTCTGTGAGAGGATAATATTGCCAAGTTCGAGCCAGCGCGTTTTTTGTATTAGATGTACCTCAAGAATTAGAAATACGGCTATACATTCGTTTTAAGTCCACTGTCCTTCTCCGTCATTCGAGTAAAAAATGTCATTAAAGAATGGAAGAGGAAAAACTTAAATATATCTATAGTCAAAACTATAGCAAGTTACTAAAATAGCTTCGAAACGAATACTAGCTGTCAAACTACTAAAATTCAATATCAACTGCGCTGTATAATGCCAAATGTACTTCTCCCATATTACCCGACTGTAGATAGGTACGTAATTAGCAAATGAATGGGGAGCGTGGCTATTAACCGGATGCACGAAGATAAACCAATAATTTCATTTGTGGAATTAATTGCCTCGAAAAATTTAATCACGTTTTGGTTTATTAATTTTATTAATGAATTGATAGTGACAGCAAAAAGACATCAAATAGTTTTGCCAATTGTGCTATCTATCGATTTTGTATTGTAATTAATTGTGGGCTTTACAGTGTCCATCGTGGTACAAGGGATCCCCTTTTCACACCTGGTTCCACGACTACTAATACACGGATCGGCAGCAGTGTGCGGTTTTAAGTTGGACATTACCATCCCACTGGTTGTTCGTGGCAATTTTAGGAGTTTATTGATATGCCTACTTCACCATTATGAGTCGTAAAGAAAAATATACAGATCGCGGTGGACAATAGAACAACTCTTTTGTAAGGCGATAAATCCACCATTTTCCCAATCAGGCTACTACGGGTTTCGGTGATGTTTCAACTGTCCGAGAATTAATTGAACCCGTGGAAGTTTATTACGGTACGGTGAACCTGGTTTCACCTCTAACTTGTAAGACTGCTTTTGTCATTTCAAGCGATTGCAAATATTGTAATGTTCACATTTCTTCTAAGCCGCCATCATTTTGCGACTTAAAAATGCAGTAAATCACAAACTATGAACGCCACCAAAGAAGACGAATACAAGCATAGCGTCATTTTTTCATCCAAAATCCATAAAGCTGTTGGGACTTCAAAGCGTACCGAAGAAATATACAAAAAATGTGTACCTACTCGAAAAACATGAGCGTCCTTCAGGAGCAGTCGAATTATAAGTGATATTTAAATATACTTAATGTTTTTGTTAGTAAAAATTTTGTTAACAGAGTACTGTAGTCTTGTTTCTGTGTCCATATCTGAGACTTGCAGTATTTTAAACCCCTATCTCACTGGTACCCGTTTTCCTTTTCTAAATTTATATTCCTCTTCTATTCGACCTGAAAAAGATTAAATTCACAAGGAAACGTCATACCAGGGATTGATCAGCCAATAAAAAACACCCTTTACGGAGTTGCAACTGCGTAAAGGGTGCGTTGCAACCCCAAATAAAATTTAGAGCAGGAAAATTATTTTAATCTATCTAATTAGCATATTACGCCTTCCAGTCCCTTTTCTAATACTAATACGAAAATACATAAGCATTGTACGGCAATATTTTAATATTCCCAGGTTATGAAACTTTATTATTCTATGTAATGAGCTGCGAAAAAATTAATCTTCGTTTTCTTACCCACTGTAGTAAAATAATTTGAAGGGAAGTGAAAATGGATTGAAAACTCGTCAGCATAATACAGCTGCAAAGTCAAACGTCAGGAACATGATGACTGAATTTCAATATACGCAGAAGTGACGTACTCTGTTGATTGGTAGATCATTGCGAATTGAGGAGCCATGAACAAGAACGAGTAGTTGTGGAGTCCCAAATAAACAAGTTCGTATTATGTTAAGCCCAATGGATGAGTCTTTGAACTTTGTTCAGGAAAGTCATAATGTGTCTTTTGTTGTAAGAAAGTTAGACCATAATATCGACGCATTTTATACTTATGTTTTTATTATTATCTTGGCATTAGTCCAGACACTATTGATTTATTGATTACTACGTGATGTTAAATTCTTCATTGGACTTTAGTATAGTGCATTAAAAATAGATATGTAATTTGAGTCATGCCATTCAACTGAACTCTGACTTCAACGTGTCACATGTAAATTATAACATGGTTTAATTTATAATATGGGTCAAAGTCAGAAAATATTGAACGAATCACGGTATTGGTTCAAAAACATATCTCCAAAGCTTCTTATAAGTAGTAAATGTTTCATTCTACTTCAAATAATGTTGTGTAGTATCTGTTTTAGACAAGTTTGTTTTTCGTAGTGATAAATTATTACTGTGGGTTGTTTTAATAAATGACACCAATTATTTTAAACAATTATATTTACTATACCAATTTGACCCTCACTCATGTCTGCCTTCAGGGCTAATTTAAGAATGAACTGACGCAGATAAGACATTAGCTCTAACTTTATATTCATTTAAACTACAGTTATTGGTCTAATAATATTTTGAGCGCAGTAGATCAAACTTAGATATCACAATCACTTGAAACTTTGATCGAAATACATGAGGCCGTATTCATGTAGTTAAGATTGCTAAACCAGTAATTGCGTCTAGTAGATTTAAGAATTACGTGCTCACTCTTAATCTAAGAGTCTTAAATGTTAGTGGCTATATATTGGATACATATTATGATTTTATTTTTGCGTTTATTCAGAATTTTTACTCGACTACAATGAAAATGTTTTTAATCGTGCTTTGCCGCTCTTTGAGTGCTCTCTCTCTAGGGATAAAGAATTAGGTCTTCTGTAACCTCATTCACTGAGTGAAAACCAACAAAAGACTTGTTTCACACGGATTTTTATATACATGCCGAAATACTGATAATATTGCCTTGGATTTGCGTGGGATAAAACAATTAGTACGAGTATTTTGCTCTATTTAAAATTCAGAACTTCTAGTTAAATATTTGATGAAATAGATTGTTGATATAGGTTATGTTTGTCAACAGCTTTGCAGTCTACATAAAAGACGATTGTAAAATTCTTAATTAATAAAATAAATATTTTTTAGAGTTTGTGAGGCGCTCATAGCCCAGTTGAACTCGGTGATTAGAAACAATCAACGAGGGTAAGCAACGACGGCGCGGTCAGCACCTGGATGGGTGACCGCTGGTGGCATGTTACCATGAGCGTCTCCGTGATTCAGAGGTTACGTTAAGCAGTCGGTCCCGGTTGTTATCATACGATACCAGTCGTGAAGCTTAGTTGGAGGCGTTCGGGCGGCTTAAAAACATCCAACGGCAAGATTACGTAGCCACAACGTATTCTTGCCAGTCCACAACCCGCACTTGGCCAGCGTAGGGACATATGGCCTTAGCCCTCTCCTGAGAGGAGACCCGAGCCCAGCAGTGGGAGATTATGGGTTGTTGATTGATGTTTGATGAGAGTTTTGTTTTAATAAATGGTTTAAAATAAATTAAAAACTATTTAACTGATTACCACAAGACTGGCCTCTGGAAATGTTCAGCACTTAGTCTTCATTAAAGTTTTAGAATTAACTTACAAACCTTGTTTCAAATTACTTCGGCAAGTCTCTTGTTTTCTTAACGAGGCTTTTGACACTTCTAAATAAATTGCCTATACTTTAAAAAGTCAGCTAGAAACTACTCTTTTGGTCCATTCCACAATGTTCTATATCCCTTGGATGTCAAAATATTATAATTTTGAGAACCATATACTATCTATAAGATGCTCATAGCGCAGTTACACTCGGTGATTAGAAACAATCACCGAGGGTAAATAACTACGGCGCCGTCAGTACCTGGATGTGTGACCGCTGGTGGTATAATACCAACAGTCGTACATCTCCATGATTCGGAGGTCACGTTAAGCAGTCGGTCCCAATTGTTATCATAGGATAACAGTCGTGAAGCTTAGTTATAGGCCTTTGGGTGGTTAAAACATCCAACCGCAATTACGTAGCCACAACGTTTCCCTGCCATTCCACAACCCGCGCTTATGGCCATAATGGATTAGACCCGAGCCCAGTAGTGTTACAGTCACTTTAGTTGAATCCATATGGCTCAAATTATGGCTCTTCCACGGCAAATTACAGTCTGATCTCAAAGAAGACAGAAATCCTACTATAATAACAACCATATTACTATTAAAGATACTAAATAAATTACTTATTAAATACATACATCTACATATATGTTAGTTACACTGTTTATAACTCAAAAACGGCTAAACCGATTTAGCTGGAAATTGGTGGAGAGATAGTTTAGAAACAGGTGACGGACATGGGATACAGACTTTACCATTGTCCATTTTTGTACCATTTTTTTTACTTCGCATCGCGGCTTTATCCGCGGTTGTTGTTGTACCGCGGAAAACACCGCGGATCACAGCTAGTGTTGTATGAAAAGTAACCAAGACTTGAAGAAAAGCTACACAAAACCAAAATTCATGTTAAGCGTAATATGTAATCTTTATCTTAGCTATCAGGATTACTAAGCACTAGAAAAAAGTCGTTACCCACTATTTAGATCTTTTCAATTTAATAATACTTTGTTACAATTAAATTTGGCCTCGTTCATGTAGTTTAGCATAGCTTTTAACGATGTGTTCTATCGTTGTCGAGAACAATCGATCCGTATCCTTGCCTTCCATTGTTCTAACAAAACCCACGTAAGTGGCAACTACCCTCATTATTAATAACCGTTAATAACATTAAATGGAACTACATACGTTGTTTGTTAGGCTTCTGATACAATTCTAACATTAATTTGTTTAATATTTAGTAGTCTACCCTGGGATAATGTCGGGTAATTACTTTACTACCATGTCTTCGGGACAGAATGTTTAAAAATGAGCAGTTTTGTTGGCGAATAATAAAGACATAGGCATAGACATACATTATATATTGAACACTGACATTTTTACAAAAAAACATCAATAAATTAATATATGGATAGATGTATGGCGTGTAACGATACTTCACCGCCTAATATTCTTAAATTGCGGAATATAATCTAAAATAGTGGAGAATCTTAGAAGTGAACGGTATGTTTAGGGTATCATATTTTAATTTAAAATAGGAAATTAATCCCAGAACAGCCTATTTAATTTTTTTTTGAATTCCCTTATCCTCTAATTCTAGATTATTATGAGTAAGCCCAACAGTTTATTGGTTTTGGCAACTGGATTAGAAGTTTTGTAGCAGTATTTTTTATTCTCTGTGTTTGACAGTTATTCATTCAATTAAAATCAAATTTAACTGGAGCAAAGCTTTCGGCAAAAGCTAGTAAAACATAAGAGGCTTAAAACATTTTCTACATTAATTAATACATGATTTGAATTAATTAATATTGTATTGATAACTAAGAAACATAAGATACAGAAATAGTTATATACTCAATGAAAGCGCTGAGAAGGTAATTAAATCTTTGTTCGAGCTAGTAGGGGATAATTGGATCACCGCCAACGATTGAGAGCTTTGCCAACTCCAACAAGCTCATTGATTTATACTAAATAAATTTAATACCTACTATCGAAGATATGATTGAAATTAATTGACTACAGTACAAATATATAAACATAATACCATTTCAATCTTAATTTACTATTAAAGTAGTATTCTTTATCAATGGAAACACCAATATAATTTTGTGGATATATTACGGGACTAGATTTTGCCCGCAACTTCGTCTGCGTATTAGTCCGATATTGCGGTAATCATTTTTCTAGTTTATTACAAATAATGAGGCTTTATATTATAGTCAAAGAATTTTCAAAATCGGTTCAGTAAATTACTACCAGACATTACTCCATACAATCTCACAAAGCCATTAACTTTACCACTTTATAATATTATTAAAGATTTCTTGAATAATTTTTTTATCCATAGAGGTTTGTTGTTATCATTTGTAACAAACAACAGTCTTTGGAATACGATAAAGTATAAAGTAAACGAGTTCTTGAGTGGAGACCGCGTCTCGGCAAACGTAGTGTAGGACGTCCACAGGCCAGGTGGAGCGATGATTTGCGCGGGACGGCTGGCAGGAGCTGGATGCGAGAAGCCATAGATCGAACTAAGTGGCGAGAAATCGGAAAGGCCTATATCCAGCAGTGGACTGCGATAGGCTGATGATGATGATGATAAAGTATAAAGTACACCTACCCATTCAATCTATATCAATTATAACGGCGTAATAAGTAATTTTATCTAAAATGTCATCTGATTCATTTATGAATTAGTATGATCTGATCTTACTTACTTAATGATATAATACCCGATATTATTGATACAAAAATTTCTCCCCAATAAAAATCTTTCTTGCATGAGATGTTTTTCCTTTTTAAAAAGAGGTTTATATCCAGCAAGAGACTATTCCAACGTAAAGTTATAACCGTAACTTATTTAAATTAAACAAGTTCTGAGGCATAAAACTAAATTGTACTATGGAAATAATAAAATGGATTTTACAGAAACAGTGTCCGAGACTGTCTAAGCCACTATATGTATGTATATACTACAAAATAAGGTCATCATCAATCATCATCATCAACAACCCATAATGTCCCACCGCTGGGCTCGAGTCTTCTCTCAGGAGAGGGTTAAGGCCATACGTCCCCACGCTGGCCAAGTACGGGTTGGGGACTGACAAGACAACGTTGTGGCTACGTAATCTTACCGTTGTTACACACCGTTGTTTTTAAGCCGTCCAAAGGCCTCCAACTAAGCTTCACGACTGTTATCCGTTTTTTTTACGTGGAAACCACCTCGGGCCTTCGCTCCACCGGGGTTTGCGGCGGGGCGGTGTGTCGGAATCGAACCGACTAAAACCACACGGTGTGCCACTCTGCGCCTGAGACGGGAGGGGTTCGGGAACCGCTTTCTTACGCCATCCAGACCCCTCCCAGCGCCTGCCCGCACTGAAACGGGCACCGTACGTGTAAGGTCGCCTCGCGGCTGGCCTGTGAAGCGAATGGGGGTGAAAAACCCGTCCCCGCCATCCGCGGTATGTGGCGCTGGTGGGCGCGCCTCCGCCGCCCGGTTCGCTGGCGGCGGATATGGGTCCGAGTGGAGGTCGACCTCCACGCTGCGGAGCCCAAGCGGGGCACACCGCCAGCGAGTGCTGGGCCAAGTCCTCACTGCAGTCATCGGAGGAGATCCCTCGCTACCGGCCGTCGTTCACTCCGTGGTCGGTGGCGAGAGCAGTTTTACCGCGGTCGCGACCTTCTGCGAGGAAGTCATCTTTAAAAGCGCCAGCGTGTGCTGGGCCAAGTCCTCACTGCAATCGCAGTGGTGGCAGGCGGGACTCATACTACTGTTATCCTATGCTAACAACCGGGACCGACTGCTAAACGTGACCTCCGAATCACGGAGACGCTCATGGTAACATGCCACCAGCGGTCACCCATCCAGGTACTGACCGCACCGTCGTTGCTTACCCGGTAACTGTTTGAAGCGTGACTATTGAAATAACTACGCTGTGTTATAGTCATGAGAGAATACATCGTCAAAAAAATTTTTTTCTTAGCTATCTATACGGGAAATTATGTTCCTGATCGTTCTATCGCGATACGTGATCGCATTGTGTACGTTTTATTATTATCATGTTCGGGTCGGTCACATTTGCATTTATCGATCAAGCTGAAAGGCGCTCCTATTTCAATAAAAGCACTATGAAGTGTAAGGACAAACAAAGAAGACCTTTAATATTACAGTTTTTTGACAAAAGTTTTGGAAAAAATATATCGTACTATCCATAGCAGGAAAAGATTATCTCCAAAAAGGTAAACAAATTGACTTAAAACATAAAAAAGAGAAATGCTTAAACGCTAAAATGTGATCCTAAATTTTTTTGAGTTATTTCCTTGAAAAATGTAACCCTAACCCGCACTTGGCCAGCGTGGGGACGTATGGCCTTAACCCTCTCCTGAGAAGAGACCCGAGCCCAGCAGTGGGACATTATGGATTGTTGATTGATGTAACTGCTAAGTTATTTATTAAACTAAGAATAATTTAACTTTAATATAACTTACTGTACTTTTTAACTCTTGGATTCTGCTTACACTTTCCATCAGGCAGAGTGGTCATTTTAGCAGGCTCATATTGATACAAAACAGATTTTCCAACATCTTTCTAATACCCGGCAAATTCCATTAATCAGTTACAGGTATTAATCTCCCATGACACTAATTTATTATCTGTAATAGAAGTTCCGTCTTCCCTATTCAACGATGGCGAAACCAAAAATGGAATTAATCAATAGCGTGAAAATTCCGTGTGAATATAAACTTCTGATTTATTCACAGCTTTTACGCACGCTATGAAGGAATCGTAAATAAACACTCGCCTTGAGGTACACTCATTCTTTTTTTATTACTGGGCTTTACAAGCTCTGAGATATGGAAGATTAATTTCCCGTCGAGTGGTTTGAATCGTAACTTTGAAACGCAGTCATTTGATAATTGATTTTATTACCTACCAATGTACATTATATACTTCGTAAGGGAGTCGTAATAATCCAAATAAAATACAACATGTAATAAACGAAAGCAAAGTACCAAAATATAACTGTAGAAATACTCCTATTAAATTTATTATCTTGTTAGAGTAAAGATTTTGTTGTGGGTTGTAAACTAATCCTTTTTTCGTAAATAACCAACCCATATTTAACTTGGGAGAGCCACGCT
Source organism: Hyphantria cunea (assembly GCA_003709505.1). Classification (NCBI taxonomy): domain Eukaryota; kingdom Metazoa; phylum Arthropoda; class Insecta; order Lepidoptera; family Erebidae; genus Hyphantria; species Hyphantria cunea. The sequence continues at coordinate 4,153,132 of PKRV01000322.1, forward strand.
TCGGCATGAATGGGCCGGCTCGACCGAAGTGATACCACGGTCTCAAGGAAAACCGGTGTGTAATAGCGCTTGCGGTGTTTCACCTAGGAAGGCTAATCGTTTGGTGATATCTCATTAGAAATTACATCAACTTTGTAAATAAAGTTATAGGAAAAAGTAACTTAGTTTGCCCAGATTGTCTTGGAATAATGCACATTATTTTAAATGCAAGTTACTATAAATATTATCATAAAATTATGCTTTTTAAAATCTTTACAATTAATGTTAAACCGGTCCAGAACAAACTGTTATTACTATTTAATAGAGATTATCTCCAGCGTTTAGAAGAAATGTAAATATAGTACACTCGCATTAATATAATAAAAACTAAAATACAACACGGCAAAAGAAAACATAGTACCATAACCAGTTAATCTGGACACTCAGAGGCAATAAAAATATAACATGAACGAGCAGACATAAACGAATTTTTTCATCGGAACTAACGGTGTTTTTAGATAAAATAGCCCCAACAAAGCGAGTGTTCTAAATCCCCTACTCGACGCACTGGAGGTAAAGGGGAATGCGAGAAAAACCAACTATTATTCTCGACGGTTCTATTGGCAATTTAGTCCATTTTCATAATGCTGCATCATCTACACAGATATCCCTAAATCCTTGGATAATATATGTCCATATTATTAAGGCGTTATTGCCTCATGGGATATTTATTATTATGAACTGACCAAATATATTTCTTCGGGCGCTAAACTAGTTGGGTATTCTTTAAGAAATGGCGTGAAATTGGAGAGGCCTATGAGGCTGATGATGATGATGACCCGTAAGAAAATCCTTATATATATTACAAACATAAACTTATATTTTCTTTGCTTTGATTAATAATTTATTATCATTAGTTTTTGTTTTCGGAAAAGTCATATCGTAAAACATTTTTTACTCGAACCTAATAAATGAAGAACATAATAAAATTATTTTCAAGTATAATCCTTTTACCTTTTCAGTACTACAGAATCTAATTGTTTTTTTCTTTAAAAGACATTTTTATTTTATTTTTTCATTGTTATTTCATAATGATGTCTTAAATTCGAACAGTGTTGTTCTTTTGTTTCAAAAGGGTAGGAAAGAAAATCGTCTTTGAGCGTTTGGTTCTCACATTAAGATCATTATCAGATGACGGGCGTCGGCTGTACTTCGGAGGTGTAAGTGCGTTTTGCATAATCTTCTTACAGCGTTTCTTGGGCGTAGAAGCGTTAACACAATTTTATAGCTCTATGAGGTCGGTTTTATTTCTTTTTTTACGATAGAGATATAAACGCCTAAAACTCAGGAGTCACAAGATTGTTGTCGTCTCTGAGGTAGATAGAGTATGCTCTTTTTTAATACTACTTTTTTATAATGACTCCACGGAGTGGCTTAAACGGTCATTTCGCCGATCGCTTTTTACTGCGTTATGTGTTGTGGTCCGATTGGACAACTATCTGTGTGATCCACAAATTTTCTTCCTTAGTTTGGATGTTCTCTCTAACAGTGTTATGTATGTCTGCAAATACCCAAACAATGTATATATATATATATATATATATATATATATATATATATATATATATATATATATATATATATATATATATATATATATAAAGGCACAGCCCAAACTGCTGAATCTAGAATCCTGAAATTTTGCATGAAGGTTTTTTATATAACGTAAGTCAGCACTAAGGAAGGAGGAGATGAAAATATCTACATCTGCGCGAGCAGCAAGCTAGTACTAAATAAAATCATAGTGTGAGAGTTTTTTTTTAAGAATAAAGAACAAATACGAAAATAAACTAAAATTGGATAATATGCAATGAAATTTATATGTAAAGAAAATAATATGGTAAATAAACTTTTATTATGGTGGTCGTATCCCTTTATTAAAGTCACGTGTTGTCACATTGACAACGTGAGCTCATGTGAACCTTAACACAAAACTGTATGGATTGGCACCGCGTTGAAGGCTTTGTTTTGAAACATGAATTGAGCATCGTTCACATACTAGTTCGCGTTTTGAAAGCTTTTTAACGAAATGTATTTTCTTTTGATACGAGTTGGAGCGTATTCATAAATGCGTTCTTGATGTAAGTCAGCAAAATGCACGATCAATGCACCTAATCTGAACATGGCTTTTGAAAAGTAAGATACATAATTACTTTTAACTATTTTTATCATTTATAACAATTTGATGATAAAATATTTTTATTAGAAAAGATACAATAAAAAAATAGCATATCTTGTAACACATTTTATTGAAAATAATAAACTTCTCTTCGCAGCCGATTAATTTACAATAAAAATATCATACTTAGCGTTACAGAACTTAGTAATAATCAATTTTCCCATATAAGTTGTGTCACAAAACAATAAAAGCATTGGTTTATTCAATTATACCTACATTTAGACTTTAAATCTTATATCTCAATACATTTACGTGAGACAAAGCACATTAGTTAAACGTATTAAAGTACTATGAACTCATTTGTATTTGTTCTTGTAATCTTATTCGCTCAGAGATAAAAGAACCGGAGGGAAGCAGCCGTTTTCCTTTACGTCTATATTTTATCCTTGGAGATATCTTCCCACATATTGTATACTGACGTAAAGAACAATCGCTTGTCACTACGAACTTACATATCTTGGTTGGTCTCCGTTGAGACTGGCCACCGTGGCCATAATCGGCAAGGGCAACGGCAAGCCATCATCGCGGGGCTCAGTTAGTAACAATTAAAACAAAACATTTAAAATTAAACACACTGTACGCACACAATCTTAATGCCTTTGACACAGGGGAACGCCTGCGTATGACTATTTCCTACCATGTTGCTTTATAGTTGTACTTTTTATAACCATACATTGCTATGCAAGGCTATCCTTTTCTGATGTTTTCGTACATTTGCTAGCTGTTTAGTGCGTCCTATTAAATACACTGAATATACCTGATAAATACGGGTATATATAACACAAATTTAAAAAAATAGTTTATATAAATGTGTTCATAGTACCGTACTAAATCAATATAGAGTCTAAGAATCTGAATATTTCATAAGTTTGTATAGGTATACTTTATTTTACGAGATATTGGCACTTTATATAATTAATCAATTTGTGTTTGACTTACATTATACATACATGTTTTATTTACAAGCGTATTTATTACAAACGTATAAACTAAATATGCAGTAAATAATAAGGGCCAGTTGCAACACTTGCTTTTAAAATCTCTGAGAGACTAATGTTACCTTGTCTGTCAAATAACTATAGATTTCGGTTTGACAAGTCTCGAATAGACGTTTATATCAGATATTCATACATTATCTGTCTAGTTTTATATCGCAGAGTACTGTCTGACACTTAAATAGAAACCGATGAGACTGACCCTAAGAATTTCAATTATGACCAGCAATCATTTTATTCATCAAAGCAAAGTGATAGTTCTGTCATTCAGGTAGAGATAATTAATAAATTACAGTTGTGACGTAATTATACGACACAGGTGTAATTTATTTCCTCACAATGGAGTCATAGTTCCCCTAAGGTCTGTTATAGTTTCGTATTTAGGGAGTTACATTTCGGGTGTTTACTAATAAGTAAACATTTTAGTTATTACGCGATAAGATTGCGGTTTCTCTTTAACCAACATATCTTTGGAGGTGTTCATGGATGTTCCACAATTCAAAATTTTGAAAATGTAGATTGCTCAGTAAATATGAAAGTGCTCAGTAAAAGTAACTTTAGATACAAAGTAACTTTTGATATAAAGAGTGGCTCGTACATCAATGAGATACAGAATGATAAGTTACAAAAAAAAAAGATACAAAAACTAGAATAATATGACGTTCTCCTAGCCGATTTCGGCCACGGTGGTCAGTCTCAACGGAGACCACCCAACTACGCAGGAGAGATATTATAGTGCACAAGTGTGTGGGCAAACACAGGTGCGCTCTCTGTTCCCTCTTTCTCATAATCCAACGGTTAACCGACACAACCGGGGAGAGACCAGGCGCAGGACCAAAATCTTTTTCTTTTTTGGAAGTTGGGGTCTGAACCACTATTTTCCAAACTCCGAGCTGTTATTAAGTATTTCTATAATCAGAAAAACAATAACATTTTTGGCCCGACCCGGGATTCGAACCCTGCACCTCTTAATTGGCAGTCGCATATGTAAACTGCTAGACCAATAAGGCAGACAATCATTATAAGTGTAAAGTGTCAAATAGGGTATAAATAAAATATGTAACTGAAATTCTGGACGACAACAACTTCAACTGAAATATCACTTTGCTTCGCTCGATAAAAATACAGATTATATTACAAACTTTTTATTCTTACTGTAATTGAAGTATGTGTTTACAGATGTCACATACGTGTGCTTAGCATGCTAATATTTATCCAATTGAGGAAGATGTGGACGGGACACATTATAACAAATATGTTACATTCTAAAATATTTTCATATATTACAGCAGGGAATCTGATTAACTTGAACTACATATTTTTATACATTCACAAAATCTGAATAAATGATGGTATGTTGTTCTTACTTTGTATAATTTGTAAACAACCATTGGTCTAGTCTATTACAACATAGTCGTCCTAAAAGTGCAATAAAAAAAAATTATCAACGTTTTTTTGTCGATTAAATAAATATATAACGGATTTCATCTTCTCGGATCATAAAGCCACCTGAATGAAGTGTCTTTTATACTAAAATAGGCCTCAATATTGTTAAACTGCAACTAAAATCCTCTAGCATATTAAGAGAGTAATATATAGTTTTTTGACCTTAGATTTTTTCGTAATCAATTTATTTTAAAAAAAAGTAAGAATAAGGTCTCAACAATTCAAAATTCAACCTATTGTTGTTATTTATAAAACTTAAAATATTTTAACAATTTGAAATACATATTTGTATTTCAGCCGACAGGTACATTGAACTTTACAATAGTTTGTGCATTTATTAACTACGTTATAATAATAGTGCGTATGTAGCTTGTTACATATACTTTATGTACATCTAATAATATATTATAAAATAACGTTATATACGAATAATAATAATACCAAAATATTTAACACTGAATACCTTAATTGGTTCCATAGATAAGCCTTAACTATTAATTGAAACGAACGCCCTAATAAGCTACTTATGTTAGTATCACTTTGGCAATCGCGTACGATAGGCGATTTCAAGTCGCTGCCATAAACCTTTAGACAGCATGTAATTTGAATATATTATTTTTATATATGATGTTACAGAAGGAAACTTGAAACTTCAAAATACTCTAAGGAAAACTAATAACTCTACGGAATCATAAAATAAGTGACAATAGGGAATATGCATGTTAAATTTATTTCTTTATCTGATCAGTTACGTCTCTATATCAAAGAAAAAAATATATAAATACGTTAAAATAGTGAAAAAAAATTTCAAAGTGATATTTAAAACACTGACTAAATTTGAAATATTCAAACGCCGCAATTTTGCGCGCGCTTTTTACAAAGCGAATGGCGTCATTGTCATTTCGTGTTGGTTTACTGTTCAGTGTTTCAGTTACTTTATACATATTTACAGTTTTAATTGTAACAAAAATCATGGAAGAAGGTATTTTTTCTCAGAAACACTGCCAACACAGTTTGAATTTCGACTCCGATAATTTCGATGAAATGACTATCGTGACTGTGACGTTTCTAGGTTTAAATTATCATAAAATTAAAAAAATAAGCTTTAAGTATATTGTTAAGTCAAAAATGTAAAAAAATATCTTTAACACATAAAAAAAATTATACATATTCCCTATTGCAGTCACAATTCATGATCACTGCTGTATTAAATTAAATTTAAACTTCAAGAGTTTGACGTCTTTGAAGGAATTCGGTTGTTTGTGGATGGTACAATCATGCACTACTTGTAAGTATAATTGCCAAACGTGACTGTCAAATATAAAAAAATAATATTGTAACCAAGTGTTTCGTAATGATTCTGATTAAGTTCAAATAAATCATTTTAAATTGTTATAATGAGAATAGTTTTCGAGAATTTACTAAAACTTACAAAACTAAAGTCGCGTTGTATATCTACCGTCTGATGTGGTATAAATCATAATCAAAAATTTAGTTTTCGTCCGTATCAGAGAGTGCATTGTGTACAACAACATTTTACCATATATCGCCACATCTATATAAGTTGCAATATTTAATTGTAACAATTACGTATAAGGCACTGCCTCATAAATTAAATACTATCATATATTAGTTACTTGACGACTTAAATTCGTAGTAACATTAAGAAAGTCATTAATTTCATAGCCATGGTAATGCAGCCATTAAAATATACAACCAACATAAAAAAAAACTACCTGTGGCATTAATGTAATTATCATGTCATATGAATAAGTACTACAATACTCTCATGCAGTGTAGGTTACACAAATTAGCACCGAAGACGAAAAATTTATAAAAACTAATAGAAATAATAACCAATCACAATTAAGACGAATGAACTCACACGTAAATATTCAATTTACACAATTTTTGTATAAAATAAATGAAAACTGATCACATAATACCCATTTACTTTGTTCGAATGAAAATCTCCTAGTATTTGTTTGGTCATGGTATGAAAATATAAAAATTAATGATACGAATAAAAAAAGTATTGCGAATACTTTATCTTTGATCGACGGTACCTATGTCTTGATAAGATTTGACATTTACTTGTTCTCCGGTACGAGCTATAATTAAATTGCCTTTTATATTTACGTAATAGATACTTCCAATTCCAATAGTTAACTATCATTACAATTTGCAAGCTCCGACATATTTAATTCTTCTTCGGAATAATATATCAATATTCCAATCTAATATTCTTCTTCAATATATACCTACAAATCCCAAGCGTATAAATGCATTATCATAAACACTATCACTATTAACAGCTTTATCTATTTTATACAATACAGCAGAGTCTCCATTCAAGTATCTTATAACATTTTATTGCACCATATAAAGTCCTTTATTACACTCCTTCTACAGAAGCGCTATAGAGGCGTTTCGTCACCAGATTCACTGTTCGGTAACCTAACTACCTTAGCTCCTGCTAACACTCCTACGCCTTCCAAACAAGATCTTCTATTTGTGAGTACATCACGCAAGAACGCTCTTCTAGAACCAGCTAGACTAGATCCTGTAATAGACCTCGTTAATTTCCTTAATGCAGGCATTTTAAGAGCCTCTTCATAAGTAGGAGGCTCGTCAGTAGGCGTTGTTTGTGCTCGACCCCCGAAAGGATCTCTTGAGCACGTTGGTGATAGTTCTCTGGAGAAATATAAAGTGTTTTCACTACTTCCACTTTCTTGTGGTTCTGGCATTTGCTGGTAATTCGTTGGAGAGTTGGTTCCTCTAAATTCTTCTAAAATTTGCATAGCGCTGCGGCCAGTAGTTAACACTCCTGCCCATGACCGTCTATTCAACTGTTTTGCTTCATTGGACCTAGCACTAGCAGCAATATTATTAGTGGAATGTGTAGAAGCAATAGTAACTCTTGGCCTTCGAGAAGGGGCATCGAAAGATGCCGCTTTAGTATTCCGTAATGGTGATCTTGTTTGGGGTTCCATGTTAATTACAACTCCATCTTCTGGTGCTGTTTGAGTGCTAGTTTCAACGGGTTCTTCTCTTAGAGCAGCATCAATACGCATTGCTTCTGAATAGGAAGGAACTAAGGCACAATTTCCTCGTATGGCTGCGAAAAGTTCTAGGCTGTCGACAGTAGAAGCATGCGAGAGGGGTAATGTGCGAGGTGGACGGGGAGCTGAACATAAAACAGCACTTTGTTCATCAGCGAGTGCCCACGCATAGTTAGTTGCAGTCACCGGTGGCATTGAATCTGACAAATGAGTGTCAAGATCTAACTGTCGACTTGGATCGAGTTCATAATTTGTACCAAATATTTTTGTGATCTGTAACAAATTAATCTTGTAATTAAATTTAGAATACTATATGGTAACGAGTACTTGGGTATGATATTTTAATGCCTTAATCAATTTGGCGTTTTATCATATTTTGTTTTTCAATCTGATTTATATGAGAAGAGAAAACACAAGTATGGTACATAGTTTAGTTTCTGATTGTGTTCCAGTATGCTGTATATATCCGCGACGAAAAAGTTAAAGCATAAAATGTAAGCATAAGTACATATAAAATAGGTTTATAGCATTCCTTACACCAGTTTATACTTAACACACCTGAAGGTGTCAAGACGGCTATTGTATCGACAGGGACTTTAAGACGGTGTAAATACGAATGTTCTTTTTTGAAGTAATTTATGTTTTTGGGCAGTTTCGAGTTCAGATGGGATTTATGAGATCCGTGAAATCGCATTGTTGTGAATATTCTTTCAAAGAGCACGATTTATGCAAAGGCTGGGTTGATGCTCCTTTAATTGTTGAATGTTACTATTATGCTTATTTTTCTTTATTTTTATTGTTATAATACAGTATATTCTTAGTTACACACTATTCTTAATTGTATTTGTAATATAGTTTGTACAACTTACCGTGTAATGTACATATGCAGTGTTACATTCTATGAGTATCCGCAGAGGCCATGATAGAAGAAGACAGGAGAGAGTCCAGAAAAGAAATTGTGAGGAGTACCACGGGCAACGATCCGCATCCCTGTAATGAAGGTAGCTTAAATAATCACGAATTTTCAATGCAGCTGCATATCAAAATGTTTATAAAATTAATACATTTGTATGATATTCACCTGTACGCCACCATGTATTCCTTGAACGAGCTAACCCCAATGAGATCCAAACCTTCACGCATTTCCATAAAGTCGTCAAATCGTTCATGTTCAGCGAAAAATCTTGACCTTTGATCTTCAAATTCTGAAAAAAAGAATACGATTCAAGTTTTCTAGTTTTACAAACAAACCAACACAGGAAAATCATAAATATACAAAAACAGTAATAATAAGTAGCCAGTAGTCATAAGTCATAAATATTTATTCCAGAGTTTGAATGTTTTTCTACTTATATTGTGTGTGTATTTACAAAAAAAAGAATTTATGTATTTAAATCCATAATTCAAGCCTTGCTTGGTTTGGGACTAGATGGCGTTGTGTGACAGATGTTCAAAATATGATTAATTGTCATATTATTAATCAACAAGGTTTCATTAATAGAATAGTAGATAATATAAAGAAGTGTGGTCACGTCTTGATAATATATTTCACTTAATTTAGAATCTTACTCAGATAATAAATAAGCGATGTGCGATTGATAATAAATTCTAATTTATTAAAGTATCTTTTTATCATAAAACGAATAAAGTCAAACGGTACAATTTACTTTTTCTTAAATGAGATTTAAAAAAAAAGTAAAATGTACGTTTCACAAAACGAAACAGAAAACGCAAACAACGTGTTAACAGAGATTAAATTAGATTAAAGTAACATAATATTTAACTATGAGCATTAAGCTTTAGACCGGTCTCCGTGGAAATGAAGTTCAGGCACGTCAGTAAGTTGCCGGCAGGTCCCGTAAAGTTCGGCGTGAGGAGAAGTTTATATGAGTTACAATTAATCCCTACTTGTTCGGACATACTGTAGTAATGTGTTATGACGTTGAAGTTGTTGTCAAGTTCGTATCATGTGAAAGTTACACGTACACAATCTAAAATGTGTTTTACATATGCATATATGTGTGTGCTCGTAATAATACAGTACATGGTTAGAATTTTGGCTAACGTATCAATCATAATAAATCATCGTAACTTTAATTTATACTTATTTACTTTATTCATTGTACACACATAAGTACTAAAAATAGAATATATAATAGAGTTATAGTATACAAACATGACAACCGAAGGTCTTATCGCCATGACGGTCTCTTACAGACAACATGCGGTGAAGCACAAAATTAATTTCATTTGTGTTTAGTATGTGTTTATTTATTGCATATATATTTCTCTTTTGTTCAATGAAAATTGTATTTAAGCGTCTTTACTCACCACTTGCCGCTTCGATATTAGCAAACGCAAAACCTTTGCTAAAACGAACTTTCGTAATAGGAGTCTTGGAATCTAATACCAGATTTCGAGACGCGTCACGCTGCCCGCAACACGCATGAGCAAATGACGTGCTAGCACTGTGTGTATTCACTCTTTCATAATACACCTGGGGAAAAAGAGATGTATTATTCTTCATGATAACACCTATATATGAAAATGCCATGTGCAGTTCCGTTGAAATATCGTTGAAATAAAAAAAAAACAATGAGAATGCGTATGCTCTGTGTTCATAAATTCTGTGAGTTTACCGTTTCCCGTGATATTCAAATGTTACTGTAGAAACTTTTACATACTAAAAACATGCAATAGCATTCATAATTTAGCCTTGAAGCGGGTTGTTGAAACTTTGAGTATACTGCATTATGCATAAACTCACGGAATGCGCAACAGTACCACATAAACAAATCTATAATTTAGAGCAATCTTGATAAGCAGAACCGCTTGGAATATACGTAGTTATTAATTAAATGCACGTTTTACACGAAGAATTGAAATGTACATGTGACATCAATATGCAAGTTGATCGTACCGCTAAAGGCACCGACCGAGCAATTACTGTATGTCTAACCTAGTTAGGATACAGAGCTGCAAGCGCTAGGTACATTTTAAATGTTGGAAGGCAACTGAGGTAAAGTAGCTGTATAGCATTGAAGTAATTGATTTATTATGCTCCTACTGTGGGAAAACAGTCAGTCGCTGATTGTTGTACCATTGCGAAGGTTGACCATGTTTATTGAGCGTAACTTTTAGCAGTGGACAAGTCCATTGCATTAATTTAAAATATACAATTTTACTCTCATATGTGTTTTTAGGATGTTCAGACCCGGTGGAATCATTCCAAGGTGTATAGATCTATCGGTCGTCGTTGCCAAGGTAGCGAAGATAATATGTGGTGTAAGTATCTCTAAGTATTGGTTTACAATCAAACTGTGTGAATATTTACCTTTACATGTTTTTTCTGTACAAAAAGTTCTCTTTAAACAGAATCAACATTATAATTGAACTTTAAATGAATTTTCAACCCTTGAAAATCAATCAATACGAGTATTGCCGGTAAAAAATCAAGTGAGTAGGTATAAGAAGTACCTGAGTGGTTGTGTAAGCGTCTCCGTTGCGGTATCGCGTGACTTGCCGTTTGCGTCTCACGTAATGGTAGCATATCGCCTTCCACCTGCAATAACACGCAGATTTTATATTTTGAATACATTAGTAAGCATACAACGCACGTTCAATCAATAAGGGAAGACGTGCGATATTGTTGTTTCAGTATTGTTTTTGTTAAAGCTGTAAAAAAATTGCTTTCTAAATTTATTGAATCATGTAAATTGATGTTATTATATATACATTATGTGTACGTGACTACGTACAGATATAAGTAGAAAAAGGTTGATTAATTTGTGTGTTAGCACCAGTCTGTTTAAAAGATTATAAGAATATTTTTATTTGACTGCCTTAGTGGCGCAGTGGCAGCGTATGCAGCTGCTGTGCTTGAGGTTTTGGGTTTGATTTCCGGGTCAGACCAAATTTTTATGTGATCTGCAAATATTTGTTTCAGAGTTTGGGTGTTTTCTATGTATAACATGTATGTATCAATACTAATACCCATAATATAAGCTCTGCTTAGTTTGGAAGTAGATAGTGTTGTGTGATAAATGTTCGAAGTGTTATTTATTTATTTTCACCAATCTTTTTATTTGCTGAAGACTTCTGTGGACAATGATTATGCACACCAGGAATAAGAGTAGCATCTCACTGTTTATTAGGTAAAGCGACACAAGAAAAAACCTATCTGTCTACGTAAACACTTTTAATATAGTTTATATATTTTACTATTATTACGAATCTATTGACACCTCACTTATTATAATCAGTTTAGTAATTTTGTGGCTGCGGTTGAGTGTACAAGCATGCATAGACAGCCAAAATTATTACCTTTCCTTTTAGCATCGCCGTAGTCGGGTAAAAAGAGGTTTAATAAAAGCATGGATTATTGTAATTTAATTTAAACAAGCTGACTGCACATATTTATTGAAACAAAATCATTTACATTGAATATTGCCCGGTTTGCTTTACCCAGATATTTGAACACTTTAAGCGGATTTCATTCAATGCTTTGTCAATATACCACGTGTTTGAAATGTCTAAATCAAAATGGAACTTTGTTTACTTCTTTGTAAATATTTTAGTTAAAACTCTGCATATGTTCCACATAGACATATTTATTCAACGGGGCTTTCTTTCCCATTTGACCTTCAAGCGCTTTTAAAATATAATATAAGGAGGTCCAAAGTCCTAATTTTACTGTGTCTAATAATGTGTATTCTGAGTTTTTTTTAAACAAAAAATATAGTGGGTATGTGTGGTTGCTATAGGAAATGCATTAGATTAACAAAACCTATCATTATGTAAAAATATTCAATCGACGACGCCTGGCTTATTAAAATAAACAAAAAATTTGCAATTACTTAATACTTCACAGTTTTATCAAGATATCTTTGAACATTGGAAAGTCCTTTGAGCTGTCTCCCTTGTCAGATATATATATATTAAGAGTTAATTTAATTGTAACTCTTATACTGCTGAATTTGTCAACGACGGTTCGACTTGACTTAGAGCTCTTCAATTAGGAGTTAATTTATTCATGTTTATCTCAAACCTTTTTCTTTTAAAATAGAATCTTACAAAAAAACTATAATAACTAAAAAGAATGGAAATTTAGAGGTGTACCACCGCAAATAATCTTGGAAAATTAAAGGTAAGGAGGATGATGCTTTTTATAGAGTAAGCAAAGTAAACGAAGCCCCATAGTACTTACAATAAAGTGAGTTATGTACTTATTTATTTTCTTTTACTAAACTAATAGTAAATAAAGATCAAAAAACAAAAAAAAAACTCCTACAAAAGTTGGTTACAAACAAATAAACGTACAAGTGGAAGCTAATAGTGCTAAAAGGATAGTACATCACTGTACATTGCTTGCTGTGGTCTCCTGTAAGTGAAGGAGTATAACGGTATGATACCCCTTCAATAATTTATTATGTGCTATATAGCTGTATATAGAGCTGTGTATATCCTCTGTTGGAGATCCTAATTTAATTAAATAATATAATTAACCAAGGTTTTTAGCTCATTATTAAGAAGAAAAACTAGGAGATAATATTTTATACACAACGTTTTGCAGTCTTCACTTGTATTTCTCTACAAACAAAGTATTCAAACTTTCAAATAGTAAGAGTATGGAATAGCATAAACTCAGCGTGTCTCGGTCTGTCTGCCTTGCGGGAACATCTTTTTATAGAGAATTATCTTCATATGAGGAATGAGACGAATGCGAGTTCGAGAGTTAGTTGAATAATTAAAATTATATGCTAGTAATTTACATAGTTAGCTATAGTTAGCATGTAACCATGACATGTATGTACATAGTTAAGGGAATACCGTAAAGTGTGTTCGTATTTTATGGAAATATAATCGAGACCTATATTCATAAACCTATGTGAATATAGACCATTTATACATTTAGTAATAGATACACGTACATACAGATGGTATTGGACAATTTTTTCGCACGATTCAAATAAAAAGGAGAATTGATATTGTACGAAAATTGAAAACGTATCGTGAGAAGTTCCGAGAAGTAAGAAAAATATTAGAATTTTCCTTAAACCATACATTTAGAAGGGATGTTAAACTTTCAGGAGTATTTCATTTTGTAGTTTCTTCGATGCATTGTACACCATAGACATAGTAAATTGACACCAAGATATATTTTAAAACACTCGCTTCTATTTAAATGTTTTTTATTTAATATTGTATTTAGAAGTTATTAATTTGCTTTGAATAAAAGTGTTTTGAAAATAAGAAACTGATTTACCAAACCTTTCAATGTCTTGTCTATTTTTCCTGACATAAGCCATTATTCACTGTGTATGTAATTAGAAGGGTTTCCCTAGAATAGTAATAAACTGAAATAACAAGAAGTTCCACAACAATATCATTCAAACTGTATTCTATTAGTTCGTGCAAAGTCATAAAAGGTGCTATTATTCTTTACGACGGATAGCTGGGTGTGAGCGGTGTTAGTGCTACGATTGCTACGCCGTAGAAACTGTTTATGTACTACGTAACGTTACCTTTTAATGATTGGTAACCAGCCTACGTATAAGTAAGTTACAATTCAGAATATAGGTTTTATTGCAGGTAAATGTTTTTTTAAAGCAATCTCTAATAAACCGAAAAGGTGACCGAAATGCACGGTTACCCTAGTGGTTTAAGAGGCCGCACCGGGACAATACTTAGTGTGATCCTGCGATACATGATGTTTACCCTTAATGCGAGAGTTGTCATTTCTAAAAAAAGAACAATAACAAAAAGAGAAAGCCGCTTAAATGAATACGTCATATTATTAATTTATTTTACATCATTAATACATAGCGGCGAGGCGCTCATAGCCCAGTTGCACTCGGTGATTAGTAACAATCACCGAGGGTAAGCAACGACGGCGCGGTCAGTACTTGGATGGGTGACCGCTGGTGGCATGTTACCATGAGCATCTCCGTGACTCGAAACGGTAACGGTACGGTGCTTAACGGTACGGTGGTAACGTTAAGCAGTCGATCCCGGTTGTTATCATATGATAACAGTTGTAAAGCTCAGTAAGAGGCCTTTGGGCGACTTAAAAACATCCAACGGTAAGATTAAGTAGCCACAACGTAGTCTTGCCAGTCCCCAACCCACACTTGGCCAGCGTGGGGATGTATAGCATTAACCCTCTCCTCAGAGGAAATCCGAGCCCAGCAGTGGGACATTATGGGTTGTTGATTGATAGTGATAACTATTGCCACTTGGACGCGGACAACTTGATCGTCAAGTAGAAATTATCCTAAATGTTAAAAAAAACTGTCAAAAAAAGAGGAGAGGGTTCCTGAGAGGACACCCGAGCTCAGCAGTGGGACATTAATGATTGATTGACATCATTAATACTATCAACACAAACTCTTTACCAAATATTCTATATAACCCGTATTTTTAAATAAATGAACTGGCGACAAACTGCAAAACTAAACCACGTATAAACTCTAAAATATCCTAAATCAATTTCGACTGTTTATATGCCGGGACCGTGTACATGAATAGAGTCAACATCATTTTCTCCTCGCATATATAACGAAGGTTTTGTTACGCGATATCTAGTGTGTAGATTTTGTAATTACAGAATTGAATAACTGAGAAACACGTTCCAATTATGAAGATAATATGCCGCAATCATAACACGCGTGAATAGAAACCATTAAAGAGACATATATACAAAACATATATATATTTTGTTATTTTTAATGAAATGTGAATGTATTAACTAATTTCTGTATGAATAATATATATATGGATGGATGTTAGTTAAGACAATCTTGCAGAGAAAGGGTAACCTAATAAACAAATGTAAATATAAGTCATAGGTCTCTTCAGAGGAGTTTTTTTTTATGGAATAGGAGGCAAACGAGCATATGTATCGCCTGATGGTAAGCGATTAGCGCCGCCCTTGGACACCCGTAACACCAGAGGCGTCACAAGTGCATTGCCGGCTTTGGGGGATGGAGAGGGGGATGAGGAGAAGGGTCGGATTATGGGCCTCCGGTATCCTCACTCACTCGGTGAAACACAGCGCAGGCCCTGTTTCACACCGGTTTTCTGTGAGGCCGTAGTATCACTCCGGTCGAGCCAGCCCATGCATTATCCATATTATATACGTGAAGCTTTGAACCTCTTTTTACGAAAATTATACGAAGGAAGGAGTATGAAATTTGGAACGTTCTAGATTTAATATGAAGAGGAGTGCAGAAAGACAAAACATTAATTAAAAATGAATTCAATTTCGACCATTGGGAGACAAGTCTGAAATAGAGACGTTATAAAGAAAAAAATATGTTCTTACAAACAATATCAATCCTTATTTTTTTGTATTCAAGTTTGTCAGAAACATTTATCAATATTTGAAACAAAACAAAATATTACTACGAAAGAAGTCGCATCTATAACGACGTCAAAAAGCAATTTTGTCGTATTTCGAAATATCAAATATTACGCAAACCTTTTCAGCGAGTTTTCCAAATGAAAATTGGAAAAAAACTGGGAAAATTCCAATGCTGTGTCGTTCGCAGACAGATTTCTTGTTAATTATGGACTAGTAGCTTTTACGTTTGAGTGTATTTCCAAACACGAATGCTCAGAGCTGTTGATATGCATATTGGTGTTAATTTGAAAGGTATCTGGAGTCTGGGCTGGATATGTGTATATATTTCTTCTTAGGTAACATTTACATAGTTTGATCAATCAAACAACAAATCGACAGTGAGTAATTGGAAAATTATATCTTCTTAAACTGTTATGACAATAATATGACGGGCCTGTTATTGTATAGGTTAGTGCGCTTGACTGTTAAGCTAAAAGTCGTGGGTTCAATGTCCATAAGAAGAAATAATTGTGTTATTAACATGATTATTTTATTGTGTCTGGTTATAATTTATGTGTAACTAACTGACCCGGCGAACTTCGTACCATTATATTTTTCTTTCAAAATATTTTCTTAATTTCTAAAATACTTGTTTTAGTAACTATATCTGCCTCAGCTTTCTACTCGTAGTGTACAGTCACGGAGAAAATAAAGTAATTTTTCCAGTTTCCTTTAAATTTTCCTGTACAAAAACCTTGTCCTAAAAATAACGAACATTTAAAAAAAAGAATTGTCCAATTTGGTGAAATCGATCGGAAGCTGTGCGCGTGCATACATTTCGGTTATTAATTTTTATTTATATTAGGTAATATATATATATAAATATAGATATGTATGTTTACAAAAATATGTATATTTACAGCCTAGTCACCATAACACGATCTGCCTACTTAGGTATAAGACTGTCATGTGTGAGAGTTTTTACACAGATCTTACCAAACCCTCGGCGTAGATGTCCTCATAGCATGTACCCTCGCACTGACGGCGGCCACATCAACTCTTCTCGCGAGCTGTATCCTGGCTGTACTATGGTAGCACTCGACTAGGTACACCAAATATAGCAGCAGCACGAATGCGATAGGAATGTACGCGTAGCCCACATCGCACGGAGACTCTCGGACGGTCCGCTTTATCGGATGCCTGATAGACATGAAACTGATTTAGTGGTTAGTCTTCATTGAAAATACATTTTTTTGGGACAATGACAGAATATTAATGATTACGACATTTATTTCTATATACGTGTAAACTTCTTTAGGTTAGTAATCAATTTTGCTGTATGGCTTATAGATAAGGTTGTGGTTAATCTGACATGACACTGGGTTTGAGATACTTATATTACAATTTATTACACACACACAGATACGATACTAATACGCCAAGATTATAATCATTTCAGTTGGGTTCTTGAGGTTCAGAAGTCAGTCAGTAATTCGCTTTACTACCAAGTTTCCTAGTTATATATAGTATAAATTCGAATGAGGCAAACTCAATTTAAATTTCGAAAGGTTTTCAATAAATTTGAAACCTTAGGATTCTTGATTACGAAAATATGCCTTTTATTTTATAGCTTTATTGAGGATTGTTTTATTCAAAGAACTAAAAACTATGATATATACTATATCATATAATAAGCAAAATACACAAACCAATTGTGTACGTTAATTACACAATTGTGTATGTTAAAATTGATTTGTTTTACTGGCACACGATAAAATTAAGTTCAATTTGAAATAAAATTCGTCTCTTTGTAATTGATTACTTTATGTTTACGCAGCGATTTCGACCCAGCTGTCCGTCTATTTAGCAACAGAACTAGTAACAGAATGGACGTTTCAATTTAAAAAATGTTCGTCCTGATATTACGACACAGACGATTCCTTTAAATATTTCAATTTCTATTCAAAATGAAAAGCTTTTTTCATTTCAAAAGAGTAAGTTAAATATTGATCATCTTACAGTGAAGTTGATGACGAAACTCAAAAACATTAAAATTAATTACACGTCTATTTAGCAACAGTACTAGTAACAGAATGGACGTTTCAATTAAAAAAATGTTCATCCTGATATTACGACACTGATGATTCCTTTTAATATTTCAATTACGATTCATAATAAAATGCATTCTTTCTTTGAAAAAAAATGGATTCAGCAGCTATCGTTTTGCAGTGAAGTTGATGACGAAATTCTAAAACCTCACCAACAACCAACTATACGTCTATTTAGTAAAAGTTTCAGTAACAGAATGGACATTAGAATGTAATAAATTTTCATCCTGATATTACGAGACTGACGTTTTCTTTTAATATTTCTTAATATTTGTTTTCAATACGATATGTAAGTAAGTAAGAAATAAATATACCTTACTTTCAGGTTGTTGATGAAATTCGAAAACTTGAAAACATTGTGAACAAGGATCGATCCTGAGCTATCCTATTTAATTTTTGATTTTGTAGTAAAGTAATAGTATGGTAGCTGAACAAAGAATTCTTACTTGCTAAAATCGATGAGGTCTCTGTCGATTTCGGCAGTGTTGCACCATGCCACAGAACCCAGACACCCGGCAATCATCAAGGTAAGCATGAAGCACTTCCAATTGCCTTCTCGTCTCAGTACACCACCAAGACTCTGCTGGCGAGGACGCTGTCAACAATATAGTACAGTTAGTATTTTTCCTTGTTAAGTTTCATTTCATACTTTATTTAAAGAGACATCCATATTTTCGTATTTTATTTGTTATGTAAATCTCGTTTTATTCGCAGAGATAGACAATATATTTAAAAAAATGTGTGCGTGTACTAGTGTACACACGTAAGAAGTGAAACTTCTTTATGGCCTTATTTTTCGAAAAATGATCTACATGCAACTTTCCAGAAATTGGTTAAATAAAGTTAAATTAGATAAAGTTTGAACAAAAGGATTTTATTATCATAGACATGAATATAAAAATAATACAATTATTTCACTTTAGAATAGAATAGAATAGAATAGAAAAGAATAGAATAGAATAAACTTTATTGTACACCAGTTAAAACAGTTTACCTTTTTGCTACTAAGATTAATACAGCATTTCATTAATTGTAATAGAATTATTACTATCATTGTCATCGTTATTATATATTTTTGTAATTAATGGCTTATGGTAACTGAAATATGAAAAGCGACATGCTATCCCTACTCCGTTGGAGAAAGTGAAAGTACTCTTCGTCTGAACCAACCGTGGTAGGGGCAAGAAAAAAATGGCGCGTAACGGATAAATGTGACGCGTAACCGAAAAATGTGACGGTAATTTTTTTTCCAACGCCGATAAAGAAGTTTCACTTCAAAAACAAGTTATGCTTTCAATATACATACAAAATATTTATTTTTATGTACGTTATGTATACATTGATTATTTATTTACACATAGTAATGATTGCAATTCTAGCAACTACATGAATTAAATGATTTTGTTGTTTAAATTTAAATTAGCTTCCTTCGGTATTCTTTCCTGCTGTAGAAGTTAGATATTGAAAAATATTTGTGTGTAGCACACTGTATATAATAGTTTTATATTTTCCCAAATAATAAATAGTAATATATTTATAGGAATAAACAAAATGGTGCTATAGAACTACGAAATCTTAAACGTTAACTTTCTAAAAATAGAATGTTTCAGAATTCTAAAGGTTGTGATTAATATTTCATATGAGGAGAATAGCTATATCGTGATCATATATAACATGCCAGGAAAAGTGCCCTAGCCTCTGGCATTTCAATTTTCATCTCTTTCCTTATTAACAATTCTTTTGGACATCTTACTTACACTCGGGTTAAGATAGGCTATCACAAAGTGTGTTTACTCAATCCGATGAATATGTGACAAGCCGAGCAACCCAATTGCGAAGAATCACCCTTTATTTACTTCGACCTAATAATTTCGCCGGGTCCCTTAGGACCGTGAACAAATATTTTTTTGGGAAAATGAAAGATTTCCTGACGCAAACAGCTTTCTATTCTAGTATCGTCCATTAAAGTGATTGTAATTATATTTATAGTTGTAAGTTTTTATATTTTTCTTTAAGTACGTACAATATTTAATATTTTTAGAGTATCCACCTAAAATACTTTTCCACTGCTAGATAAGTTTTTTTTAAATGAGAGATATTAAGGATTAATGTTTATCTTTGATTAAAATTGAAAGGCAAGAAAATCTCAATGCCAGTATAGCAGATAACTAAATATGGTGCTTACCCACTGTATATTAAGTGTTATGATTGATAATTCTACATTTAGAGACTAAATAACCCATAACTGTAACAGTAAATAAATAAATAATTACATGTCATTATACCAACAACAGTCCGACCCGGTAATCAAACATGAGACCTCTTGTTCATCGCTCGCTAACGTTGACCACTAGACCAACGAGGCAGTTAGGTTTTTCTTACGAGGACTGCTGTTGAGTTTTTTCACGAGAAATTCTTAATAGCATTGTGGAGTATGGAAGATGCCAGTGTTTTCCCGCCCATGCCTAGAAAAGCACGTTCAGCCGTCGATCTCGGTTGTCATGTACACCTATGCCAATCATTATCAGGATGTCAGTGCCCTCAAATACTGACAACTTTTTTTTTAACCTGTGGAAACCCCCATGGGCCATAACCCCACCGAAGTTTGCCACACGGTGTGCCACCTGCGCCTGAGACGGGAGGAAGCCGGGAACTGCTTTTATTAATACATCCGGACTCCAACCAGAAATAAAGTGACAAATAGGTTAACCTTCGAATTTAGTTCACCCTCAGGGTTGCGGAGTTCCAATGCCTGTTTCTCCGTGGAAAAACTGATTTCAGGTAAAATCGGTTGAAAAAGTACCCGAGCCCAATTAATCTTGGGAATTATAAAGGCTAGAAAGATAATGATATGTTATTATACCACCACACTGTACCATATGTTCCCATATACCAACAATACTATAAGCGTATTTTTTAAGATTCAATTTCGTCCTATCCGAATTATCAATTTTTGACTGCACGGTTGGCCTAATCGGTCGCCACGCCGCTTTCTATTGATCTGGGTATTATAGGTTTAAACCCCACACGGGACAGCACTTTGTGTGATCTACAGATTGTTGTTCTGAGTCGGGGTGTTAATTGAGTCCGTCAAATTTATGTTTGTAAAGCCCCCGCGACACAGGATTTATTCCTAATGCGGGACTTGTCTTTTAAAAAAAGGAAAAAGAATGGATAAAACGATGCGCAGAATCTAATTATTTTGTTTTATACAACTTTATTGCACACAACTGGAGTATAAAAAATTGTACTGATACACATGGAAGTTTACATTCAGTATTACAAAAGGCGGTCTCATGGCTCACGGCGGTCTCTTCCAAATAACTTTTGTACGGATATTGTGAAATTTGATTTTTAATTAGATATGCTTAGTAAAAAATATATATTTATATTATAAAATATAGACTTAAAGAACTACTGCGTTTTCATTCATTAATAAAAACGCGATAATCAATTCATCTGACGTTTCAAGTACGTTACACTGGCTTTAGTCATAGCTGAGACCACACTCCATGATTTGGCAGAGTTAGGCTATGGATTAGAGAAACTAGGTTAAAATATCAGGTAAACTTAAAAGTGTACTCGTATACATACTTGTATTACTTTTATTCCTGATTTTTTTTTTTCAAACCATATTCTAGGCTAGGTTACATAATCAAACGTTTCAACTTGATATATTTAACCTCCATATCAAAGGCTCTTTATCGTAAAGCAATTATAATATACTTCAATACATCAAACAAGATCGAAGCAATATACTTAAAGCTAAACTATAGGTCGTACCACTATTGCTGCCAATCTCTTCAATCACAGTCAATTGTCTGGATAAACAGAATCTCTTGAATTGATCAGATTACTTGAACTGCTACCAAATAGCTTTATTGCTTGTTCATGTCAGAGTTTCGCGACGACAAGCTAAACAATTCTCAGCGAATATTCTGAGGTACAGATGTCTAGGTATTAGGTTAAATGTTCAAGTTGAATTTAATATACATGATAGATATTAATTGGAAGTTAATAAGTAAATAAATAATAGTTTAAAAAAACTAAAAAACACACCTTTTATAGAAAACCGAACTAAAAAAGTAGAAAATAATTTTTAATAAATTTAAATTCAGAATAGTGTTAAAAATTTCAATAAATGTAAATTAATAATAGTGTAAATTAAATCGATTTTGTATAAACGACTAAAGAGGCGCCCATAGCTCAGTTGCATTCGGTGATTAGAAACAATCACCGGGGGGTAAGCAATGACGGCGCGGTCAGTACCTGGATGGGTGACCGCTGGTGGCTTGTTACCTTGAGCGTCTCCGTGATTCGGAGGTCACCTTAAGCAGTCGGTCCCGGTTGTTATCATACGATAACAGTCGTAAAGCTTAGTTGGAGGCCTTCGGGCGGCTTAAAAACGTCCAACGGCAAGATACACACATAGCCACAACGTATTCTTGCCGGTCCCCAACCCGCACTTGGCCAGCGTGAGGCATATGGCCTTAACCCTCTCCTGAGAGGAGACCCGAGCCCAGCAGTGGGACATTATGGGTGGTTGCTGATGATGATGAATTTTACTTAAAAAGTAGAAGAACAAAGTATTATAAAAGTTGAATTTTGTGTTTCTAAAAACTAGGAAAGGTTTAATTTTAAATTTATTGAAGAACTATATGTTTCGCGTTTTTTGTTAATAAGAAAGAACTATGTGCATTTTTGTTAACAAGAAGAAACAGAAAAAGTATGCCCTAAGAAAAATAAGAAAGCTAATAAGTGAAATGCTTTTTCTCTATTGTACTATTTAGTATTATTATTTCACAAAAAAGAAAAGTACATAGGGAAAATTGCGTTTAAATAAGAATTACTTTAATTTATAATTCAAACGACAAGAAGGTAAGATTTCAATATCGAAAACCTGGTATAAACCAGTCCCTAAAGTCGTTTCGAAGCAAAGCATAAATTTCGTATTGAGTTACGAATTTTAATACATTATTCAAAGGGCGGACCCAAAGGACCCCACGGTGAAGTTTTGCAACGGGACTGTAGCAAAAAAACACAGTTTTACACTCCAAATGTTCTGACTGTTCGTTATTTCGGTGGAAATGTACCTAATAATTTTAATTGGACCCAAGTTTCAAGAGAACTCAAAATTGTAATTACTTTACCATTTTTTTAAAATATTTTGTTGGTGGTTTGATGGATTACCTTACTGTTGATAGTAAAACTCTTCTTTATAAATTTAAATCTTTATTTCTCAAATTAGGAATAGCTTTAATTAAAGGAAAGATTATTGAGTTCCTTTTCTTTATATTGCTTCAATAATTCTATACATATATATATATATTTACGCCATCACGCGTAAACGGCTGGACCAATTTCGGTAATTTTGTATTTGATAGCCCAGTTATCGAGGAATGCTTTAAACTATATATTATCACGCTAAGACCAACAGAAGCTAAGCATCGGTGAAAAATATAACCAAAACGGGGAAAATTCATTCCTTTTTAGAGAAGCTGATAACGTTACACGGGTTAGTGTATTATATTTTCTGTCATGAATCCAAGCGAAACCGAGGTGGGTTGCTAGTCTTGTTATAAGCTTGGCGAAAGACTATTATTAGTCACCAGTACTTAGAGTAATAAGGCAAAAAATGATAACAAAAACAAATGTGTAAACAATAAATAATATGTGCTTACTAGAAAATATACAATAGGCGAAGAAAACATTGTACATTTATCATCTCTTGTTAACAGACATTCTAGACTTTCTACTTTTGTCAAGTTGCTACGTAGGAAATATATTTTGTTATTTAGTTTCATAATAGAACGAGAACGAAGTGGAAGCAAGAAAGTTAAAGTGCCGCCCTGTATCCGCATCTATCGATACATGCGTGACTTAAATGGGAAAACTTTGTCGCGCACATACAACTAATGATTATTTTATCCTATCCCACTGTTTGTATCGTCAAACACTCAACATTTTTGATAGCCAATTCAAAGTTGAATAAAGTCAATATGTTCGGCCAATACTTCTGCGGCATTCAGATTTGTAATACATTGACACGCATGAAATTTATAAAATTTGTTTGATAAATATTCAAACATTTTTGAGCTCATCAATAATTTATGCCCGTTTTTATATAATACATTTAAAATAGAGTTAATGAATACAAAATACACTATATTACCAAAACACTGGAAAGGGCGTGGCATAAATATCAATGGCGAATAAATCTCTCGTTTGGGAAAATTCGTCGGGTCTTTCATCGTCGATCCCACAGTGCCTAAAGACAAAAGTCTACAATCAGTGCGTCCTATCTGTCATGCCGAAACGTGGACGCTCGCGGCACGGCTGGTTCACAAGTTCAAAGTCGCTCAGCATGCTATGAAGAGGGCTATGCTCGGCGTTTCTCTGAGGGATCGCATCAAAAATGAGGCGATCCGGCAGAGAACCAAGGTCATCGACATAGCCCACAGGATTAGTAAGCTAAAGTGGCAGTGGGCTGGCCATAAACGTTGAGGTAAAGGGGTTCTTGAGTGGAGACCGCGTCTTGGCAAAAGTAGTAAGGGACGTCCACAGGTCAGGTGGAGTGATAATCTGCGTAAAACGGCTGGCAGGAGCTGGATGCAAGAAGCCGAGGATCGAACTAAGTGGCATGAAATTGGAGAGGTTTATGTCCAGCAGTAGACTGCGATAGGCTGATGATGATGATGATGAAGATAATAAAAAAATTACATACTTTTGAAAACAATAAAAAAAATAGTTGAATGTTGAATACTACTCATTTATCCATTCTAACCGTCCAGAGAAAAAGTGTTCGAAAAGTTCTTTGACGAATAAAAAAAGAAAATGGATTGTAAGAAAGAAAACATCACACAAGAAATGAGCAAGAAATGAGGCTTATATCACAGAGGTTACTTTAAGATAATGGTCGGGTATTGCATGAGTTAGGATTGCGTCTTCAGGTAACATTTCCATTATAAAATTTTGTATAAAAGACATTTTTTTATTAACGCTAGTATAGGAAACGGCACAGGCCAAGTCACAGATTATTGCTAAATTAAACACTCGAAATATCAGGGGCACCCTTTTTTAATTCAAATTCAAATGTTTTGTTAAAAACAAAATGTTGTGGTCGTGTTTAAATTTTTTTCATGAGCGTTATTGATTGTTCACCGGTCTGTATGTTATTTTTTGTGGAATAAGTCAGTCCCTTTAATAAAATGTATATTCTCGAATCGTAGTATCCCTTGGATTTTAGGACTTTGTAGAGTACTGTGTTAAACTTTTTTGTTTATGTATTACCCTGCTAAAATGACTCTACTCTTAATGATGAAAAGCATGAGCATAACCCAAGTGTTATGGTACATCCATTCGTGGAAAAGGGAGAGAGAAAGAGAGAAGAAAAAACTTTTAAAATTTACAAAAAGGGGACCAGAGCACTAGGAATATGAACGAATTATCAAAATACTAGTTTATATAACTTTATTGTAAACCTTGGTGCGCGGTACGGTATCGTGGATGTCTAGTTTTTAAATAACCAAAATAGGAACACTACTTTTGAGCTTTACTCTAGGGAAAACTACTTGCACTTTCATATATACCTTTTACGTAATTTCTTCTGTAATTAGTTTAATAATAAAAGAGTTAATATACATTTTTTTACTGAGCATTCTATTCACATTCAAATCACAGTTCAAAAATATTACCAAAGTTACAAATAATTTTCGATAGTCATTTACCAAGTAATCAAGCTTTCTTGGCTGAATTTAGTCACAAGAAAAATTATTCAACGTCTTTTTCCAGAGAGAAAAAGTAATTAAGCTATCATTAAGAATGGGTTTAATTACTTTCGTAAAGGGTTACTTCGGTGTAACTACCATCATTATAATTTTTTGAAAAGTAGTAGCAGTATATATAATTTTCATTTATTTTATGACATGTTTTGTCCATCAGTTGCCTGGAAGAAATTGCTTTTAGCAATAAGCTTGCCCATTGTATATATCTTCTTATAATATTAAAATATCTAATTGTAATTGGTGTATATAAAATATATTCTATATAATCTATGGAGTATATCTCATAGATAAAACCATAATACAGGGTTACGATAATACTGAGGAAACGGAGATCGTCAGTCTAATACTCGGGAGACAACAACACATTACTCATTGTTGGTTACCAGGGCACGTCTACTGCCTCCACACTGATGAGCTCCGACGTTTTGTAGATTGGAAACTTTATAATTTGTTTGTTTGTTTTATACAACTTTTGTTTTTCCCTCTCCTGAGAGGAGACCCGAGCCCAGCAATGGGACATTATGGGTTGCTGATGATTTGTACAACTTCTTTCTGACTAATATTTTGTATTTGCTTGAGATTTAGTGCCTTTCGCTAATTATTTTATAAACAAAATAATCATATTATTTACCTACTGATACTAAATTAGTTTCCTGAATTTATTTGAAAATATGAATTTTAATTATTAGATAATTTATTTACGTTATTAATATAAAATCGTAATAGACACGTGTGAGCAATTAACCGACGCGACGCATTAGTGATTAGCCAGCAAAGTACGAGTTGTTCGGGTAACATTCAAAGCATATAGACATACTTGTGAGTAGTTCCAGTCCAGATACGAAACCTAATTGCAAATTCTATACCCAGGAGCCCGCATATCATAGAACCCAGTAACAGCCCACGCAAACATTCCAAACAAACCCTTGATAAAAGGTTTCTGGGCCCTAATCCCATCGGTATGCTTGAAATACACACGTGATTAAACCTGTCAGATTAAAGGCACTTGACCAGCTTTTAAATAAACTATTTGATTAAAAATTCAAATCAAAAACATGGTCGTGCTGTTATTGACGTGTTTTTGTAATTATAAAGTTATGCTTGTATTTCTTTCATATCATTTTTGTATAAGCCTAATATCGACAAAAATATCTAAAAAGGGATTTTAAAGAAAACGTGTAATGAGCATCATTGTAGGGTTTGTACCTCTTTGCAATTTATATGTAATATGTATTTAGAAATATAATATACTAGCTGACCCTTCGCTGACCCCCGAACTTCATAACGCCAATTTTTTTCGTAATTATTTAATAAATTTCCGAAAAGTTTGTTTTTATTACTTATACCCGCTCCAGGTTCCAACTAGTAGTGTGTCCCAATAGTGGACTAAAAACAGTTTACACTACCGGTTTATTTATAATTTTCTTTAATAAACCATGTTGCTATTATCAAGCAAACATAAAAAAGGAATTATCCAATTTGGTACATTCAATCGGAAGTTATGTTAGTTTATTATTTTACAAGATAAAGTAAATACATCAAGGCGAAAAGTAGTAGAAATATTTTACTTGTAATCACACTATTAATAGAATCATACATGTATAAAGTGGATTTTAAATGGGTTAATATTAATGAAAACTAGGATTCCAGCTGAGTGATGTATCCTGAATTGATTGTAAAACCTATTGATTAAATGATATAACTCCTACTTTTAAATTTAGCGGAAAGCTGCTTAGTTCTGATCCTCTTAGTTCCAACAATTCTTTGAAGCATTTATGACTGAAAACTGTGCTGGGCTTAGTAACTGGCGTTGTACTAATAGGAGTACCACAATTGTTAAACTGTATCTTTATGGTTAATAAATTTTATTATTATTGTCTTTATTACATTTATATATACATATTTATTACATTTATAAATACATAAAAGAATAAATAATAATATATATTTAAAAATATAAAAAATAGACCGAATTCGGGTACAGGTACCAAGAAACCGGTGGTTAGGGCTCCAAAGAAAGGAAACTCCTGACAATACGAGCCGTGTCAAGAAGGACTGCCTTCTGCATCAGTCTCTTGATCCAACCATTTAAGGTGAGCCTCTTGAGGTGTTGGTCGAGGCTCATGGCTATCACCCCCACAACTGTATCCCTACGTTGTCGTCGTGTGGGGGCTTGCGTGGGTCGATGATCTCTGGGGCTGTGCCGGTAGAGCCACTCATGCCGGATTGGCTCAGAGGGAGACTCCAGACCAAATGGGATACCAGACGGAGTCGAAGTTTGACTGCCGCGGAGGGCACTCTAGACGTCCCTCTGCTCTAGCAGAGGGCGTATTAGAAGTGCGAGGAGGCGAGCTCGGTGTGCACTCACCCTGCCTCCGAGCGGGTAACACAGGAGCTAGTCTTTTGTTACCCTCGCCGCG
>PKRV01002699.1:0-24035 GCA_003709505.1 Hyphantria cunea
AAAATCAAATCATAAAAGATCTAATTCTAATAGTCACGTGCTGACGCGTAGGCTGTGTGACATTAAACATAGGCAGATGAAAGGTCGTAGGTTAGAGAAATAGACTGAAACAAGTGCTATATGCAAAATGAAAAAGAAGTATAATTGGAATTATATAAATTGTAACTAAGCTTTAAAAATATATAGATTTGTATTATGAATTTATTGTATTTTTACAAATTTTAGATATTTATATAATGAAATGAACATTGATATATATCAAGTGTTAAAAAGCTTGCAATTATGAATGCATCAACTTCAAACGCGTAACTTCAGTACCCAATTACTTTTTCCAATGTATCTTGTCTGGATGCGTCTGTTTCACGGATCAAACACTTTGTTAGGCAGCAAGGTTGTGAATAGTTTAACTAACATTACTATTCAGGCAAGATGTAATTAATGTCTTTCTATCTTATATATAAATTTTATAATCTATATACGACGATAGGACGTATGGCCTTAACCCTCTCCTGAGAGGAGACCCGAGCCCAGCAGTGGGACATTATGGGTTGTTGTTTTGTTTTGTTGTGTTATATACATAAGAAAAGAGAAGGTAACTGACTGACTAAGATTGATTGATTGTACTCGTCTTAAGTGTACTATGATATAGGTTGACCACTATCCTCTATATTCGTAATTAATGAATGGAAGGTTTTACAAAATCTTAAGCAAAATAAATTTGCCATTTCAGCATAAACCTTAAAAAGTATTTATCTTATACTAGAGCAGCACAGTGGACACGTGTCTTACGTTCTAAAAGGATTTGTTTTAAAAAAATATTGTTCGTATTTATGCTGAATAAGTACCATAGCCCTGCAACATTGCATTAGGGTTCCACGTCTACAAGCGCGACATAATTTAATTACATGTTGTACACAATATGTAATGTGACTTGGTTATGAACTTACGTCCATATTTTCGTTTGTAAATATTATCCAGCTAATAACAAGCACGTAGCCTGTCTTAATTTATTATCTGTACCTAATAACGTATTCGCTGTACTCACGATTTGTTGACATAAGTGCTCATCTAGAAAATGACACCAGTCTTGTGTTAAACCCAACCAATATTGGATACAGAACCTATGGCAGCAGCGCCACGCACAGACTCTAATTGTGTTTTCAAACCTATCAGGGACATGGACATATACACAAATACAAAAAATCCTCCTAATCAGCCTAGCCGTTTAGGAGAACCTAAACGGTTGGCCGATTAGGAGGATTTTTTTGGGTGACTAACACGAGATTTAGATTAGATAACACACAACATTTTTGTAAATTTAGGGACAGATGTTTCTAATAACACTTGACAATGAACCAATAGAACAGCAGAAATACATCCTATATTTAGTTGTTAGTTTTATCATCAACTCAATATTACTAATATTTTACTGTTAAGCCCAAGAAGTTTACTAATTAAAGAGTTCCAGTTCTCCTGCCTCCATCGTCAAATAAGCTGTAAGATTCCAAATTAGTCATGAAAATGACAAACGCTCATAAAGATTCATTTCAATACGACAATCGGTTAGAAAAAGTTGAGCATTAACCTTTAATATTTATTAACAGCTATATTTACTTACTACTACATGAAAAACGTGTTGTGTGGTTTTATGAATCTACGGTAAAAGTAAAACTTTTTTTCACATGCAAATAAATAAATCTAATAAAGCAAATAAATGAGTAATAGTCTATACACTACACGGTCAACTGATGGAACTATAGACGCCGCTATATTGGCCTCGGCTGCTCTGACGAGCGCCTTTTACTTTATCCCTACTCCGCGGCCGACCGTCACCGTTACGCGTCACGCGACATGCGTAACACAGACCAAAAAATTTGAGACGATATAATAAAAGTTTCACTTTAATAAATCTAATAAAGCAAATAAATAACAACATTTACATTAAACACTGACAAAAACAAACAAATTAGCGTGGAGCACTGGCACACCATCCGACTGGCTACTGGACACTGGTCGACCGTCTCGCGACACGTGTCACGCGTCATGCGACATGCGATACACAGACCAAAAAAATTGAGACGTGTAATAAAAGTTTCACTTTAAAATTTTAGATTAAATTGATATAGCCTTTGATACCTGAGTCATTAATACGAATTTATTGACAACTCATTCATTAAAATTGGTTCAGTAGTTCAGACGCTGCGATGGACGATAAAAACATACGACTTCTAGGTATATTACTCTTCCTTTTGGCTTCGGCGGAGGCGGGTAAAAAGTGATATTGATAGAACAGTGTTAAAGAAAAACAACATTTTCTTATCTTGGTTTTCAAGGTAGTAGAGCCATGTGGTGGTAGTAGTAGATGTTTGTTATACATATGATTTTAACTACCTACCTACTAACATTCCGAGTATATCGGCTTAAAGGATTTCGTCATGCGCACTGTAATAACACCTTATGTGTACGATGGAGGCTGGAGAGCTTCTTGGAATTAAATTAGAATAATATTTACCTTTATATAGATCTTGTTACTAAACAATACCTGCGTACTATTTTTTTTTATCATAAGCCTGCTTTTTGCCTTTACTCTGTCTGATGGAAAGCATGAATAAAATTCAAGAGTAGTGGTCACCATACTCATTGCAAATGCAGAGAATGCAACAATGCAGCATGGTGACCCACACTATTGCGGCCATTTAAGATGCTTCTGCACCATGGCCCCCGATCTCGCACTGACCAACAATACACAATAGCACGAATGCTGTTATTTTAGGTTAGTCTTCCATGATAGTTGTGCCGCCCCAGTCGAGCCGGCCCGTACGTACTAAAATTAGCATCGCTCTGCCACCTTCGGATACAACATTTTAATTCCGGCTTTTCTGCATGAAGGGATTAGGGCTTTTTACACATGTATGTATTCAATAAAAAAAAGTTCACGTAATTCCGAGAAGCCTAAGTTAATGTTCGCACGAATAACTTATCCCGCCGCGGCAGAAAGTTTTTCCAGTCTCACGTCACATCATGAAAATTAACTACTTTTTGTTTTTAGTTATGTGTATGTCCTGAAATATCATTCCTTACTTAGCGGTGGTTTAAATAAAGCAGAAAACCGCTGAAAATATCTTGCAAACATTAAAGTTATTAGTTTTAGTTATGGCAACACTTAAGATATATCTATTTCAACGAAAACATTTTTTCTGGTAGCTAAAATATTTAGGCATACATTTTACTAAATAGCTTTTTACTCTAAATGTTATCTTAATGGGTCTGATCTAATTACAGCAAAGTCGATTAATGATCGATCAGTCATATAGCATGGACTATTAAGCTAAAAACAAAAGTGACAACGATCGGTAAGGTTTGGTCAAAACATCAACTAACCAAAAAAGTTTGACCTCAGATTTGTTTGTAAATAATATGAAAGTTGCGACTGTTTAAAACTTGACTTCACGTTTGGCTTGGTCTAATGCCTTACGCGACCGCTACGCAGTTTCTTATTGCGCTGAGGTTGGTGGATTCAAATACCACATGGAACATTTTGTGATCCACAAATTATTGTTCTGAGCCTGGATGTGCTTTTTATCCGTTTCATGTTTTATTTAAAAAAAACCCATGTGATAGATAAATGACCAATGCGAAATTGTCTTTCTTAAAAATTATTAGAGAAAATATATTAAAAACTGTCTAAGTTAAAACTTCCTTCATCAACCATGCTTTTTTTATTAATCACTCTTATATTAAGTAACCTTAGCCAATATTTCTTAAACGAATTTTGAAATTAACTTGTAACAAAATCGTAACACCTGTAATATTAAAACTTGTAGTCTCCGAGAAACGGAATATATGTATGTTTAAATATTCACATTCAGTCGCAACCGGTACTAAATTGCTAGCGTCGCACCTCCACGAATGCCACGGCAACCCATTTTCCTCATTGCTTTATACAACTTGCGTGGAATGCGAAATGGCTAATGTATATGAGTACCTACATACAAAATGTCCTAGACACACAAGAAAATTGTCTTTTAACTAACCTTTTATATGACAATTCTCTATGAACTCAATGTTGTAATACGTAAAAAAAAATATTTTTTATTTCTTTTTGCAACTTTATCTGCATTCAAGAAAAAAACAATTCAGTTCAGAAACTTTCTGGAGTGGAGATCGCGTTTCGGCAAACGTAGTTTAGGAGACCACAGGATAGGTGGAGTGACGACTTGGGCAAGATGGCTTTCAAGAGCTGGATGCGAGAAGCCCAAATTCGATCAGATTAGCGTGCAATGAGAGACATCTGGATGTAACAGTGGACTGCAACAAGCTCATGATAATAGTTTTGGATCTTGGACATCGTTTAAAATTTTAAATTGTACCAAAGCATGTATTGTGACAAAACAAGTTTTCGAGCGAGCGAGATTTTAAAGAATAAGTTGTACTTTAAAGTGTATAATTTCACATGCTCTAAACGCTTTTGTTTAACGGTCCGATATCAAAACTTACCTTCTGAGCAGAAATCTATGTCCAGCAGTTTGCTATCAAAGATATTTGATGTGATTAGATGCGATGTGATGTCTTTCCATATAGCGTGACATTGCAATAATACAGCGAAAAAGATTTTCAATGTCAACAACTTATGTTATGAAACTATTTAAATATTTACATGACTACCTGACATGTTGTTTCAATAGCAATAAAAACTATAAATGTTTTTAGACTACACAATAGGGAGATCCATATTTATACAAATCTTAATCACTTTTATCGGCGAATCTCTTTTCTCGGAAAAACTCTTTACCAATAGTAAAAGAATATTTTATTCTTTGATAATCAAGAAGCAGGTATCTACTAACGAAAATTGTTTTACCTATCTCAATAGCGATTGACGGGAAGCATGGTAAGGTTCGTAGTAACAAGATTTCTTTTTTAGTAGTTTCTCTTCTCTTCAATGAGATACTTAGTCACCATTACTTTGTATATTTTAAAGTTATTTGCCGCAGTTTTCTGCCAAATAATTGCAATGGAAAAATATATATTATTTAGTTTTATGAAGAACCATATAACATTTACCTCAAAAATAATAAATTCTACGAAACAGATTAAAATCCATCAGTTGATAAAAGCAATCGCCGTTCCAATTAACGTCTTAACTAAAACCGACGTCGTATATTCAGTATTTAATAGACGGAGGAATCCCGTCAAGTGCCGAGTTTCACACTTGCCTCGGCATAAAAAAAAACCTCATCTTGACACAGTTCTCCGAGTACACCTGTTTTCTTTGAAGTGGTGTGACATCTAAAGGAAGGGCGATATGTGGAGACATACTTGTTATTGAAATGTAATAGTTATAGATAATAGGTCTTGAAGTAACAAAAGTGTAGAATATTAGTTATAGACAGATACCATTAATTAACTAGCTTTTTCCGTAGCTCCGTCCGCGTGTATATCGTATAGGTAAAGTGTAGCTTATGTCCTTCCCGAAGAATCTAATCAAATTTCATTATAATCGGTGCAATAGTTTAGCTTTGAAAGCATAAAGAATAGAGTTAGTTTCAAAGTAAAACATTAATATGGATCACCAAAATGTAAATCACAGAATACCTGCTGTACTGTGTCGTTGGCCATAAAGCGCTATGTTTTGATGTTTTTATGCAAAAAAGATTTACAACTGAATCACGTATCTGGTTAATAAAGATGATTTAGGAGTCCGACTCAGGGCAATTTAATGACTTTTAAGCCAAAATATATTATAAATACGTCCCTTTCACGATTTAACTACTTAACTGGTTACCAGCAAATTTCGCAGTTTCCGATGATATTTGGTTGCACTTCATCGCAAAGAAGTACTGGTATTAAAGGAAAGAAAAGAAAACCGATGTAAGATTTCACCCTGATTGGACAACCTCATTTCAATAAGGTCAAGTGATCAACGTCAAAATATAACGTGCGAAAAACTTTTGCAAATTTGATAAAAAAATCACAGGCGCTTCCAAAAAGATGGAGATTGGATTTGTAAATCAGATTAGGTAAATGTGACTTCTAAGAGTCATTTCAACAAACTTAATTATTTAAGTTACTACTGCCAACGACTTCAAAGTTGGCTTATCATAAAGTAGCAAACTTGTGTAATTACCGCAGTTCTGATGCATACAAAAAGCCGTTCCGGAATAAGGTACTTGCTGTTTAGAAATAATTATGAAATTACTAGTTTATTCCCGCAGCTCCACCCAGGTACACGTCGGTTGGCGCAACAAATAGTAGCCTATGTGTTATTCTGTTGTATCAGCTATATTACTGTAAAGTTTCATCCAAATCCGTTCAGTAGTTTTTGCGTGAAATAGTAACAAACATTCTCACAAACTTTTATATTTATAACATTACTAGTTTATGCCCGCGGCTCTGTCCGTGTATATATCCGTTATCGCGCCAAATAGTAGCCTATTTGTTATTCTGATGTATCAGCTATATTACTGAAAAGTTTCATCTAAATCCGTTCAGTAGTTTTGCGTGAAAGAGTAACAACATCCTCACGAACTTTCACATTTATAATATTAGTATAGTGGGTGTAATACAGGATGCTGAGTAAAGTTAAATAGGTGAAAAATTTATCTCAACTCGTGGCGTAAAAATATTATGTGTCTATTAACTAAATAATCTAGCATCATTTTTCGTGTAACCATTATATATAGCTCTTTGAATAGTTAAAAATAGTCAGACAAAATATAGAATTGTCTTGTAACTCTAGTGGTCGAAAACCAATATGTGAAATATTACTTTCCAATTTTCAAGAAAGAACTTTCAAAAAAGCAATAATAACAAACTAAATTGAGGAAATTATTAAGAAGTTTAACTATTGATAACCTTTAACCCTGTGTGCTGTTTATGATATGAGAAACTTATGACAAATACCTGCTAAGAATTATGAACCTTAAATTTTGTTATACAATCTTCCTATAAAATAATTTATAATTCGAAGCAGTCACCCACAACCTACGAGCTATTTTTAACATGATCGTTAGAAAGATGAAAAAATAGCCTCATCACTCATTTTTCCTGACGTTTACAAAGATTTCCTTTTACAAATCTCTTAGTACCATGTGTAAGCACCAGTTTATTTTTAGGTTTAGGTATTATGTCAACTTTCACTCATCAATTATATGTGTTGATTCATTATATTTTGACAGGACATCATAGTGTCATGTACTTATTTACAGTAGACATCTACGGTTTAATATAAGAAATGTTAACATCTACCTCATAGATTTGATATCTCAATTTAAAAAGGATGTTTTGGGTTCTCTATATGATTATAATACTCTATATTTTTCTCTCTGTATTTTAAATGCTTTTGTGGGTTAGAGTATCATAATATATTCTAAACCTGTTAAACTATCATAATATATTCTGTGCCTAAAGACGAAAGTCTTAAATCAGTACGTCCTACCCGTCATGACATACGGAGCCGAAACGTGAACACTGACGGCACGGCTGGTCCACAATTTCAAAGTTGTTCAGCGTGCTATGGAGAGGGCTATGCACAGCGTTTCTCTAAGGGATCGTATCAGGAATGAGTTGATCCGGCTGAGAACCAAGGTTATTGACAAAGCCAAAAGGATTAGTAAGCTGAAGTGGCAATGGGCTGGCCATATTAGCCGCAGAACTGATTACCATTGGGGTAAACGAGTTCTCGAGTGGAGACCGCGTCTCGGCAAATGTAGTGTGGGAAATCGACAGGCCAGGTGGATTGATGATCTGCGTAAAACGGCTGGCAGGTGCTGGGTGCGAGAAGCCGAAAATCGAACCAAGTGGCGTGAAATTGGAGAGGCCTGCCTCCAGCAGTGGACTGCGATAGGTTGATGAAGATGAATATATTCTAAAATTTATAAAATCTGGTCTATACTCTTTCAATGTGAAACCTATCGGAGACAAGAAGAACTTTTCATTGGGTTTTTGGAATGGTGGTTATTTTTATTATATTTCTTAAAAAAACGTTAGAACTTTTCCCTTTGATAAGTACAAATTATAGATACGATAATCACCGTCGAAATAAAGTATAAAATTCAGCTCTAAAACGCTACTGCTTATCAATCAAACCATGATTAACAGTTAACGTAATATGTCAATATGAGAACGGCAGGTACGACAAGCTTCTTAGAATCTACTATATCCACTTTCTTAGTTACTCAAGAAACTTATGTCCTAGTAAGAAGATAAACACATATGTTAGCTTTAATTCCACAAAGGATCTGTGAGTTATTTTTAAAAAGTATTAACGATTTCGACAGGCCTGTATCATAAAAAATTTAAATGAGTTGTTTTGAATATTTAATTTTGCCACCTTGAGAAGTGTTATGTATATTATTCAAGTGCCAACCTTAAGAAAAACTAATATAACCACGTTTCACAAATCCCTTTCACAAATAGTTTAAATATTACAAACAAATTACGAATTAGAAATTTGCTTATTTTAAATGAAATCAAGAAAACTGATAGAATTTGAAAATTTTGAAATTAACCGGCTTTTACATCCTGATGCACAGGTAATTTTACATTGTTTTTTTTAGTTAAGATATATTCTTACCTAAAAGTAATGCGACAGAGAATTTACTATCTCACAGTATTAAACATTACCATTACTAAATAATGTATGGATTACATTAGCAGATTGATAAGGCTACATTAACATAAGACTCTACTCAATTCAATATCCATATATTTCTTTACTAATATCAACCAAATATTATTCGTTATCATACTAGTGTACATCACGATCAGTGAAATATTTATAAATTATCGATATTGATGCGAAAATGTTGTTCAAACACACAAACAACTTCGGTTAACAAAATTGAGTATTTAATAAGTAGAATATCCAATCGGTTTTTTAGAAGTAACGGTTAGGGGAGTTTGTGAGGATAGTAAAGCATCAAACTAACCTTAAGTTATACAATATCTTCTTAATATACTTACAAAAAGTAATATGGTGGAACATTACTCATACTAGAGATCGCTTGTTTTCTTTTCCTGACTATTCTGTATACTTTTGGCTGTATGTTAATTTACCTTGGTTTATTTTGCTTGTTCTTCTTCTTCTCTTTTGATGAGATAGCAACCAGCCGAATCAGTTTTTTCTGTCAATGTCAAGTATTTAAAGTCTTCAAATCTAAGTGTTCAAGTCTTCGTCGTTATGGAATTAATTATAAAAAATATAAAAAATGTGGATTACATGAATGGGGACCGTCTTTTGCAAAAACAAAAAACCATCTCACTATTTTGCTT
This sequence comes from Hyphantria cunea, assembly GCA_003709505.1. Classification (NCBI taxonomy): domain Eukaryota; kingdom Metazoa; phylum Arthropoda; class Insecta; order Lepidoptera; family Erebidae; genus Hyphantria; species Hyphantria cunea. The sequence goes on from PKRV01002699.1 coordinate 9,274, forward strand.
GTTACTTGTTTTAGGCACCTGGCAGTGACCTTTATAATGGAGTGAAATATTCAGCTGTCTAAGCGAGGGTCAGAAATATTAAATTTTATAATAGTCTTAAGCATTACTTTAACCGTATACAGCTATTATAAGGACCAGGCCGAGAGTTGATAAAAGTTTAAACAAAATATTTTGAAGTAGATTAGAAAGTAGATAAACACTAGAAAATCAAAGTATATTTTGTTTTTGAAAAATTTATTCCAAGTTTATTAAAACCTACATGTGGTTTAGTCGTATTACAAAAAGGATTGAATACCTCTTTGAAATAAAAATTCATGATATTACTTTAAATGATCCGTAATAACGTTTGTAGTTAAACATAACTTATTAAGAGAATCATGAATATTATGAATAGAAAAATAAAAACATTAGAAGATAGTAAGTTTTACCATCTGGAAACTTCTTCCAACTTTAACCCGCATGCCTTAGATTGATTTCGTCTACATCATATTAATACTCAGACGCGAAATCAAATTACAAATCCTCTAGGATATAAATCTGTTCAATAGGAGTATACCAAAGCCGTTTACTACTTTAGTTAGCAAAGTTTTGGAAGCAAATTATGCTATTACGTGAAGTGAAAAGCGCGTACTGCGTCAAATGTTTTAGGGCACTTATTGTTCTAATTTCGTTTACTATACATTCAAAGTATGCACACATATTTTGTTAATTTTTTGCCATGAAATAAATGTTCGGCAAGTATTTACTTATTACTGTTTATTTTATTTTTTTTGCTAGAGTGAACTTTTTGATTTTGAATAATTACCTATTATGATATATAAATACAACCTCATTCGGCAATACGATGTTTATTAATATTTCTTATTTATATTTTATTTTTAAAAATGTGAAAATTATCCTAACGTTTATGTTTACGTTTAGGCGTTATGGTGAGAGCCACGCTTCGGCATGAATGGGCCGGCTTGACCGGAGTGACACCACGGCCTCACAGAAAACCGATGTGAAACAGCGCTGACGCTGTGTTTCATTGAGTGAGTAAGGATATCAGAGGCCCATAAACCAATCCTCCCCCTATCCCCCTCCCCATCCCCCAAAGGCCGGCAATGCAGTTGTGACACCTCTGGTGTTACGGGTGTCCATGGGCGGCGGCAATCGCTTACCATCAGGCGATATGTCTGCTCGTTTGCCCCTTATACCATAAAAAAACATATAAATTCTCGTCTCTTTTGGTTATTTTCAAGCGACTTCAAAAAAGAAGGAGGTTCTTAATTCGACTGTAAAAGAAAGTCTTATGAAAATTGCATATTAAAAAGTATTTTATTTAAATTTAAACTACAAGAACATTATCTGATTATCTTCTAGAGATTGATGATATGGGCATAAAAACTAACTAATCCTTTATTTTAAGTGGAATCCCTTAGAAACCTGTTGCAGTCTGCTAAGCTGGGCTTAGATTTGCAGGCTTACGATCCAATACAAATTGCCGGTCATTTCAGTGTTTGTATTTATGATTAATACCGCACTCTTTAACTCCTAAATTGGTGTTTATCTTAAATCCATTTAGTATTCTATCATATATTATACTTTTGTATTTAAATTCAATGCAATTATAGTTAACAAAAATTTTTTAACGCGGGAAAAAGATTCTTTGATACAAATGGGACAGGCTTAACCGGAGTGATACCTTGGCCTTAAAAAAAACTAATGTTGAACAATTCCTTAGTTGTTATAATAATAAATATTTTGGACATAAGCACTCATAGTCCAGTTGCACTAGGTGATTGGAAACAATCACCGAGGGTAAGTAACGACGGCGTGGTCAGTGCCTGGATGGGTGACCGCTGGTGGCATGTTACCATGGGCGTCTCCGTGATTCGAAGGTCACGTTATGGAATCAATCCTAGTTGTTATCATAGGATAAAGTCGTGAAGCTTAGTTGGAGGCCGTTGGGCGACTTAAAAACATCCAATGGCAAGATTATACGTAGCCACAGCGTTGTCATGCCAGTTCCCAACCCGCACTTGGCCAGCGTGGGGACATATAGCCTTAACCCTCTCCTGGGAGGAAACTCGAGCCCAGCAGTGGGACATTATGGGTTGATGATAACACCCAACGCCATCTAATCCCAAATTAAGCTACTAATATGTATAATGACACTCAAACTCTGAAGCAAATATTAGCAGATCATTCAAACATTTGGATCGGAGCCCGGAAATCGAACCTGAGTCCTCAAGCACACCAGTCGCATACGGTACCACTGCGCCACCGAGGCAGCCAAAGCTATTACCTCAGCAAGTGAGGTTACAGGAATCCAAACTCGCTCTCCCTCTGATTCTAGGCTGAGACATTCAAAGTGCAACACTTGTGACTACTTCTATAGGAGATGGTGTATATATATATACTTGCTACAGTAAGACGTCTGCTTGTTTGCTCCACTGTTGCTCAAAAAAACTTTTATTTCAAAACTAGTGGTCACCATACTCACTACGAATTTAGATAACGCAGCATAGTTATGAACATTATGGCGGCCTAGTGATAGATACTTTTTCACGTTCTATTTACTGGAACTAAGATAATAGTAGGCGTAATACACGTGCATTGGTGGTAAGTGCCAGGTTTCGACTACGTGGGAGAGGCAGGAAGTATCGAAACGTTTAGTTAGCGAGAGTACGTCTCCTATTCTAAAACGATGACTTCTAGGAAAACCGCTTGTTATCGTGTACTTGTAAAACAAAGCCACTAAATAGATAACTTATATATTTAAATAATATATCACTAAAATAATTCATCATTATTCATTAGGTAAGTTATATGTAACAAGCTTCCTCCAATAACCCAACTGCGTCTTCGTACATAGTTAAGTTTCTTAGTAGTCGTCTGTGAGGCTCGACATTAATTAACACACATATATTGATAAATTGACTCGTGTGGGACAATGATACAATCAGAAGGTTGTCTAAGTCTTGATTCAAATATGTTTGTTAACGCCTTGCTTTAATACTTGTGATAACATTACATAGAAGCCTTTAATTACGTTAGTAACAGCTGCCCCACGTCTTTTCTGTGACTCGTAAAGAATAGTAATTGCTTGGTAGCTTATGATTTTATAGAATATCATAGATTTCGAGAAATCTGAAACTTTTCTGATTGTTACGTATATATACTCTGCCAAACGATCTCTAGAAGAAGAATTCCTAGAATACTTAAAAACGGAATATCACTAACATTCAGATTACTTTTTCCTACTTAGAAATTAACGTATATGAACAAGTATATATGAGCTTTATAATTTTACAACATGATGAGTGTACCTCTATAATCATGTTAATTTACTTTTGAAGGAAATTGAGGACATTAATATTTATATATCCTATACAGATATAAAAAAAATCATATTTTAAAAGTTGGTGAAAAAGAAAAGTTAATTAAATAATTTTACAGCTCATTTTTGATTCGACTCACAGAGAGAGAAAATCAAGGCCTCGTTATAAAAAGTAGCAGTTATTTCATAACATTTTTTTTCATTGAGTAATTTGCATAAAAAATGTTGTGAAATAACTCATTATTGTCTGAGTTGTTTGGGAAGCTCATGTCGAAAATTTTGTCACAAATGTAGAGGCTTATAAAATTCTAGAGAATAGAATAGAATCATAAATACGATAATAAACTTTGGTGCGATTGAAATGAATTATATCATTTTATTAATTGAACTTGGTTAGTACGTATAATTACACCTATACCGAACTACCTTGTGAATTTATGTTAAGTTTACGTCTAAACTTGGTCCCAGAAAAGCACCCTGTAGCATTCCGAATTAGAATTTTTCCTAAATTTATTAAAATATCCCACATAGTAATCAAATTGTTCTGATCTAAATCAGACGCATATTAATAATTTATTTACTATATGTTTTAAATGAAAGATGATAAATAGAGCTCTACCGAAACAGTCTGACCCAGGTCAAAAGCTATTCAGTCAGCTACAGTAATATGAATGTAATATGAAATATATAATGGGTAAAATTTGCAAATGTAGTGTAAATTACGAATTATAAGAAAATATTTGGTCATTATATAGCTTTAATAGTATTTTTAAACCATAGTTCCTGGTCTGGTATGAAACGGAATTTGGGGCACTTAAATAGTAATTTATGAAAACCAAGACTTTATACATTTAAAAATTAAAAGATGAAATATGAAATGACTTAATGAAGTCGCTTGTTGCGTAATACAGCGATAAAATACAGCAATGGAAATGATTACATTCTCTTTAGATTCGGTGGATCGTTAAAATAATTAATTTCTCTCATTCATCTTAATTTATTTAAGTCTCGTTGTGTATGATTACTGAAATGATGTCCATTACTTACATAAATAGGTTTGAATTTAGATATAAATACATATTGCATAAAATATTAAGATATTTCATAACTACTTTTCTGACATATCATTATTTACAAAATAAAAATATGTGTAACCATTAAGCTTTATCGAATATATTTTCCTCATCGTCATATTTTCATCAGTCGAATACCTACAAAGTGCGATAATGATGCGTCACTTTACTTTTTCATTTAAGAAAAGGCATTTTGTTATGATCACGACCTACATCCGCACTAAATGGGGCAGATACTATGCATACCTATACACAGCACTGCTCACAGCTCCCTGCATGGATGAGCCGATGCGCTCTACTCAAAGACTATTAAATTAACAACCGCACTCAGACACGGCCTCAGCTCAGCATAGTTCTTAGGATCAAATGTAATGTAATCGACCCACAACGCGGGTTTATTGAGACAAACATTGAAGCATATAATACTTTCATTGCATATCATGCATTTAATTCATGGATTGAAGCATGTAAAATATAACACCATTACGAGGTTATGGAAAAATAAATCCTTAATCGTCACACCTACACACATAAGTATTATGTATATTTATGTTCAGTAGCACGTGCATCAATAGTCTTAAGCGCCTTTGATATTCAATACCGCGAGCGCCTTGAACGTTATCACAAAAAGCATTCAGTTGAAAATAAACCACGTAGGTATAACTAACACATCAGCCTTCATATCAAATGCGTTAATCGAACTCAATTTATCTGATATCGTTTGAACAATAATTTCTCTGCATACATAAAGCCTTCAACCATAGCTACCAATAAAGAGTTGTTTTGTATCGCCTCTTAGATATAACCTCATGGTGTTTAACTTTCATCAATGTGACCTATCATGTAATTCACATGATTAGGCATTTGCAGTAGAGTCTTTTAAGAAAAACTGCATAAGTATCTGAATACATGATAAACGCGTCCGTAACGACCACAAATTGCTGCGTAACATTTGTATATGCTAACACAAAGCGGGTTAGCGCCTGAATCGAGCTGGTTATACACACAACACTATGTACCTGTGACGCTGAGCAAGGACATGATGGGACGAACGCCCGTCTGGCCTGGCTGGCCCGTCGACCCGAGGCGGTCGGCGGGGCCGGTGCCTCACCGGCCGCCGCGGGGCGCCATTACTAGCACACGCGCGCCCGGCTCAACGCGCGGCCGGCGACCGACTGACGCCCGGCTTTCGTCTGTACTCACTAGTAGGTACTAGTCCTCGTAACGCATGCGCTGTGAACACATTCTGACATCACCGGCACCCGGATTATTTTCGCCCGGCGAGGTAAATACCCTCACATCGATCGAGGCCAGTTAAACTTGATGCAATTATTGCACTGGCCTAGTCCTTTAAGATGCAATTTTTATGACCACTATTAACTTTAACTATAATTTTGATCTCAGTTATGTACGAAATTTCATACGGTATAATTTAATATGCTTCACAAATCCTAAGCTTTTGAAGTACTTTGTAACAAGTTTCAGTTAGAAGTTATTATAGGTGTTAATTCATAAGGCCTAAAGTTAATTATTTCAAGACATGCGATGTATACTTAAATACTTAATTACTATGTAACTAAGAATTTATCAAGACTGACCTTATTAAACTGAAATTAAGAAAGACTTTCCAAAATTCCGTACATTTTACAAATGTTAAATGAAATAGTATTACCATTTGAATCACTAGGAACACATAAAGACAATCGTGTCCTATTTAATCAGGGAAAGGAGCGCAGTTTTCTCCTGAGAAAAGAGATTTATTTCTATTTCAATTGTCTCTGCGAGACTGACGACCTCTCGGAGACTATAGAATCGTATTTTGCTAAGCTCGACATTACCCAATTTTTTAAAACAATAATTATATGTTCCAACAATTTGTATTTTATTATTATTACCACATACATATATGTTTATGTGTGTTAAAATGTCCAAAAATATTTATTATTATTATTTATTATGTTATCCATAAAATATAAATTCGGTTATGCAAGTTGAGAATACAGACAATTTTTCTTTCTCCTGTTGATAATTTCCCTAACTCAAATAATAAATAAAACATATTAAATTCAAATGAAATACGAATTAAATATAATAGCATCTAGTGCTACGAGTCACAAATAATGGTTACATTTGCTACGATATGATCAAAACATTACATAGCACATTCGTAGCAAATATATGTGCTACATTCTCAATAAAACTAAGTACGCCAACGAATATATAGACACTATTTAGTAATATGAAAAAAAGGAAAACGTCCCTGGCATTAGATACTCTCCAAGCAGTTGAAAGAATAACCACTGGGTAAATAATATCTTGCTCAATTAAAATGATCCCGTAATAGCCTTTCTTCTTTACATATAATAAACCTTCCATGTTTGTTTAGTAGTAAAATGTATAACTAAAATTGCTTTGAAATACTTTAAATATATAAAGTATCTGAAACCTACACCCGTGAATTTACATTTGTGTATATACTAAAATGTGAGTTGAATAAACTAGAACATCCCAAGGTAAATGTTTTGTATTTTATTTGCAGTGTAAAGTACTACGAACTGCCACATGTTTGTTTGCTACACATTACGTAGTACTACGTAGCTAAAAATAACTCGTAGTGGCTCTACGTACGTAGAACTATAATTACGATAAGAAACGAATACTTTTTTGAACTCTTTTCTAGTATTATTTACGTTAAGCTGTGATATTTTTGAAGGACACATTTCATAGCACATGTGTGGCGACTTCCACATACAGCGTCAACATAAATATATGACATTGCCATCCACCGAAGATACACTGAACTACGGAGTAACGTAGTGTGCGAAGAAGCTACCAATCCTAAATCGCGCAATAGAAGTTCTCGCGCCGATTAACATATATACAAATTCCCAACATCAACCGTTGGGCAGTAGCCCACCAGGCATGATCACCTCGCCTGGTCGGAGGATCCTCCCTTTGTGTTGGAGGGACATGGCCCGTTCCTCCACACATGTATTATTTGGACATTACATGTATATGTGACTGTGTGCGTGCGTGTGAGTGTGTGCGTGCATGTGTGTGTATTTGTGCTAGTACGTTTATATAGATGTGCCCATAGAAATAGCAAAATTAATATGAAATATATATTCAATATTTGTTTTTTTTTACATAAATCTGCATATTATTAGTAAAAGTGATAATCTTTGTCACAATTAAGTTTACGCCAGCGCTATAACTCGAGCATCAGGATCACGTTGGCAATCCGGTACTTCAAAAGGAATAGTTATTTCACAGAAAATTGTTCCTTCACGCATCGAAAGTTCTATATGTATAAGAACGATATTTAGACATGACAAATAGTCCAGCTCTCGTCCGCGACTTGAAAGAACATTCGCGTTCCTTTACATCTAATTTCAGTTCACGTATTGCCACTTCAACGTTGCAACTCAAACAGGATCGTATTTCGAGACAAGAATATGATAGCAGGAGAGGAAATAGAGGAGACAAGATTGTTTTAAACGTAATCATCTTGTAATATACAGGGTGTTGTGTAACTGTGACTTATAATTATTATTATTTATAAAATATAATATGGGGTAAACGAGCATACGCATCACCTGGTGGTAAGCGATTACCGCCGCCCATGGATACTCACAACACCAAAGGCGTAAAAAGTGCTTTGCTAGCCTTTGGGGGCTGGGCCCCACCCCATCCCCGAAATGGTGGGAAATATAAGGGAGGAGTTGGAATATGGTTCTGCAATTATGGTTTATTTAACTAACAGATGAAGAGATTTTCTTCTTACTGATTCTTACCACTTCGATTTAAGCGTGATACTAATCATCCTAAACTCTTTAGTGAAACACACATCGGAAAAAAATATGAAATGGATAAGATAGTGTTGGAGTTCTGCAATAATATAAAATATATAACAGAATTTTATAATAAACGATATGATGGTAGATAAATAAATATAAATGAAAATCTTAAAAGCAGTAAACTAACTAAACTTATGGTTTAACAATTTATCATCATTTTGCTGTAATTTTGCTAATGTTGTTAGGGTTTTAAATATTATATCTGGTTTCTCATAAGTATGGCTGCACCTAAAGCAGATATACTCAGAAATAAAACGTAGGCTTTCAGAGGGAACAAAAGAAGGAGATAAATTGGGATTGTTCAATTATGCTACATTTAAGAATATCGCATGACTCAGATGGGAAAACAACACCGAGAATACGGTTACACGTAAAGACCAGCGTAACATAAGTCTGGTTATCGAAGTGAAAACTTCTTTAGGCGCGTTGAGCACTTTTTGGATGAACAAAAATCATGGAACGTGCATTTCATTTTAAGAGCAAAGAGGTTCATTTCATATGAACTTAAACAATTGTTTGTTTATAGTTTTGAGTTTTGACTTCTGTCGGTAATCCTCATAATTGCTTTGTGATTGTTTTTTGTTATTGTTGCTGCAACTACACTAGATACATCAACAGATAATTAATTTCTGAACTTAAATTGGATCTGAATTCAAAGAAAAATATAAATTACCTAATACATCCCACATATGACTATCTGTTTCAAAATATATAGGGGGTTGTTCAAGAACATTACAAGATTCACCGAGATGGGAAAACCACACTGAAAATACAGTAACACTAAGAGACCAGCGTAACACAAGTCTGGTTTTTGAAGTGAAAACTTCTTTAGGCGCGTTGAGCACTTTTTGGATGAACAAAAATCTTGGAACGCACATTTTATTTTAAGAGTAAATAGGTTCATTTCAGGTGAGTTTAATTAAACAACTGTTTGTTTATAGTTTTGAGTTTTGACTTCTGTTGGCAGTCCTCATGATTGCTTTGTGATTGTTTTTTATTGCTGTTGCAAATAGAATAGAGATATCAACAGATCATTCATTTCCGAATTTAAAATTGAATAAGTTTGTATATACAGTTGAAAACTTAAACCACATTTTTACATGTAGTTTCTGTATAATTATTAAACTGCAAAATTCTACTCAAATTATCACCAACCCAATGCTGTAATTTTTTGACGATGTACAAGACTGTAATCAGAAATAATGTTTTTTGTGAACTTCTATGAGAAGGAATTCTAGACATAAATACCGGTTAACACTTACCATAGGATACAAAAGCATACAAATATTTTTTTCTATCGGTAGGTAGTTTAACTTTAGCCATCGTTGACCCTGTATCTACACAAATAAAAAAATGTGCTGTGTGTTTGTACTTTCATATCAACAGGTTTTCACTAAGTGCATATGAATCAATTTTAATTTGTTTTTGTCCATTTGTTTGTACCGTTTAATCTCCGAAACTGCTACGAGACGTTTGACGAGACTTTCTCTGGCAGATAACTGATGATATAAGGAGTAATATAGACTACTTTTATTATCCGACTGCGAAAGAAGAAGGGTGATGTTTTTGTTATGGAAGGGTTTTGTATGTATGTTTCTATATATGCATGTATATCCCTAAGGCGTGCTTAGAGCCTAAACGGCTCGTCGTTTTTTTACGTGAGTGATGTCAATAGATTCGTCTTAGTCGTGAGAGTGCCACTGTATGCATCTAAATAAAAAAAAACAAAATAAAGAAATATATACGCAGTTTTTTTTATTTTTTAAATAATTCATTACTCCATTCATTACATTCATTACTACATTACATTAGACTATTTCTGCCCTACGGTGTGCCCACGGTTTTTGTTGTTAAGTTACTACAGCAACCGAGGATAACACTGCGATGCGAAGAAAGCTGGTATATGATAGATCAACATAATAATATATCCTGGCACTAAACTTCGTCGCCAAATACTAAACAAATAAATGGTTGACAAACTAAGCATAAAATGAGTTTTATTTTAGATAATATAGTCTTTTAGATAATATAGTTTTAATGTATCGCTTGAATTTCATTTCAGATCAATAGCATTTTTGGAAGAAAATATTAAACTAACAGGAGGAACAAAAAAGGCTATGAAACAACTAAACGAACATGGGAAAGAATGGATATTGAAACTGAAGCAACACGAATCTTACTTAACTAATCGATTCTCAATACAGAAACTAGCTACGGAGTATTACCGCCTATTATATTCTGATAGATTCGATTCAAGGTTGGCCACAATTCCGGAAGTAAACGAAGCAAAAGAAAACAAAGCAGATGAAGTACCAGAAATCCTCACCTCAGAGGTAATCAAGGCAATAAAATCCCAAAAACTCGAGAAAGCTCCAGGGCCGGACAAGATACCTAATGAAATGCTTAAGGGAACCCTAGAGGAAATTAGTCCTGTGCTGACAAAACTTTTCAACGAAATTCTACAAACAAGGCTAATCCCAGAAGAATGGACCGAGTGTCACATAATTCTACTACATAAAAAAGGCCCTAGAGACGAGATTGGGAACTATAGGCCAATTTCTCTAATATCAAACATATATAAAGTGTTCGCAAAAGTGATCCTGGAAAGAATATCATTNCAAACCATTCGTTACCTACACAAATAATCTTAGTCAATGAGTTGTGCCATCATTACGTAACTCGCACGTGGCGCGTCGCGTCACTCGGCCCTTTCCGACCTTCTGCGAGAACGACCGAATCCAAATTCAAATATCGATCGGAACAAGCCCGCGAACGCGCGACACCATTATGACGTCACATAATCACAGTTAAACAAAATCTTATCAGCCACCACCGGCCTTAGAAAATTCGGTTTTAACTTAATAGAGATAAAGTTGGATTTACATTAATGTTTTTTGTTAAGATTGTTTTTTTAGTGAGAGAGTTATGTCGGTAGCAGTTCCCCGCTTGCGAGCCTCCTGACCCATATCGAGGACAATGCGTAATGCGTATGCACCTGTTATGTGCGAGTACGATTATTTACGATGAACATGTGTACCTTTCGGACAATATTGGCAATAAAGTTGAAATGCGAATTATGAAATTCTAAATAAATACAATAATCCGAGTTCAGTTTTCAATGTACAATTAAAATTGCAGTTATTGTTCGATCTGAAAACGGTATTATTCGTTTCAGTTAACATTATACAGTTCAAGGACTAAGTACATAGTTCTACATATTTAATGTATTAGACATAGTTGCCGCCAGAAATAGCTTTATATCACGTCAATTCGTGACGAAAAAATGCTAAGTATTTTGTTATTCCACTCATATTTCTATGAAACTTAGTATAAAGGTTTCATGTTTCCGGTTTTAGTGGCCTCACCCTCATACCCATTTACGGAGCATTTTTAAGGCGACTCAGTTGTAAAATACTTCTTAATAATTCTAAACATAACCTACGTTTTCAGTCATTTTACGTGTTTTTTTAATCCTATTTGGATTACATATCAAAAATTCTAATATGAATTCATTTATTTATTATACTTTTACTTTTGAACCGATCTATGACATGTTATACATACGTCGTGAGAGGCATAAATAAGCTGTATATTTTACGCTGCATATACTTACTATAGGCGCATATTACGAGTAGTCTTATGTCTTGCTGGGGACTGCAACAGACTAATTAATTGATTGATACATTAATGTTTCTGCATGCAGATTCGCTACGTAGCCTTCAGCTACGCTGCTACGAGATTTACTTTGAATCGTATTATACAGAATGTAGAGAATGGTGTTGATTACATTGTTATAGTTCTGAAATAAAAGTGATTTTCTTTACTTGTATATAAAAAAGAAACAACAAAATTAACAATTAATCACTAACATATTATATTAAATAGTGATATCTTTGTCGGCTTTTTTGTTGACAGTACGTTTACGATCTGTACAGGTTAAGTTTTTCTAAGGATAGTGCTTTATAAGTATTGACTGCCTCATTGATCTAGTGGTTAGCGTAAACGACTACAGATCAAGAGGTCTCGGGTTCGATTCCCGGGTCTGAGAGCTGTTGAGGTTTTCTTACAAGAAACTTTTAATAGCAGCCCGGAGTATGACGACGGTGTTTCCTACCCGTGCCTCGGAGGGCACTTTAAGCTGTCGGTCCTGGTTGTCATTAAAAATTATGGCAATCGTAATTGGGAAGTCAGTGCCCTCAAATACACTGAAACTAGTTCAACCCTCGAATTCAGTTCACCCTTAGGGTTGCGGAGGTCCGTTGCTAGTCGCTCTGAGTAAAAACTGATATTAAGGTAAAACTGGTAGAACTAAGCCGACCCTAAATGATCTTGGGAATAATAAAGACTAGAAAGATAATGATGATGAGTTAACGACACCGCTGACAGTCTGGTGCGGGTCGACCGTGACGTGGGTTCAAATCACATTCGACCAAAGAACATTGAACGTAAGACAAAACTTACAAGCGAGACCCTGAATCTTTTAATGAAAGGACGAAAAACAACAAACGCCACACCGTCTGAGCATCAGGAATTTAATGGCTGGTAAAGAGGCTGATACGACGAGATATTACTACATTACATTAGCACTACACCGGAGTCTTGGAGCAAAAGCTCGGTAGTACTATTCTTCAAGAAAGGAGATAAAAGCCTACTGAAGAAACACCGCCCAATATCAATCTCTCAGTATAATCAGTCTCTCTGCCTAGCGGATGTAGTCTACGAAAAAGTTTTCAACACCATCGAGACCTGGGCTGTTATGAGGGCCATGCATAGATGCCTGGTCGACTGGCGATATGTCCAGGTGCTGAGATGTCTTTGTGAAACCACAACTATGACCGTACAAGTATAAGAAAAGAGCGCAAAACCAGTCCAATTGGAACATTGGAAGACGTTTTCAAGATGCTCGATGGGAGCGGACGGGGAATGAATGTAAATGGGAAATGCCTCTCAGACCTAAGATTTATGGACGACATAGTCATTCTGGCAGAGTTTCTACATGATCTAGAAGAAATACTCAACATTTTGGATGATGATGCTTTAAAACGAGTGGGACTAGTCTTAATTCTGCCTCTTCTCTCGTAAGGTCACTGATGACAGAGCTAGGGATGGCATTGCTCACTGCGGCGACACTCGGTGTTGTTGAGGTGAGCTCATTAACTCTGCCTGCCAAATCTGCTAGATTTTCGAGGGAAGCTCTGGCAGGTTGACCGGTGAGTACGGTCTGGACGCCATGCGGACAACGGCTAGTCCAAATAGTTTTCAGGAAGGCATCGGGGATGTTAGCACCTGCGAGACTACGAAGATGGCGAAGAAATTGCAAAGGCTTCCGGTCTCCAAGCTCTTCGTACATCAATAGCTGTTTCATCTACTTCTTGTTAGACGCGCTAAGTCTCTTTATTAATTCTGACTTTAATGTCTCGTACCGATTGATGGCTGGGGGTTCACGATTATGTCTTCACCTAGAGAGTGCTGATTGTCAAGTTGACCGATAACATAACTAAATATCCTATTGTCGCTCATAATGCCGGAAATGGCGAATTGTCCTTCCACTTTAGCGAATCATATGTCAGGCTCTTCCGGCCAAAACGGTGGCACTCTGACACCGACTCGAAAAACATCGCTATTTATTGACATGCCCCCTATGCCATGATCGACATTACTAGTGCTGGGTGGGGCTCGGCTTTCTGGTGTAGAAAATTCTTTCGGTATGTTTCTATAGGAGTCACCAGTGTCAACTACACTGGTGACCCTTGAAGGTAGGTAACCACTCAAACTATGTATGCGAAGGTAAAAATAATAGCAGTAAATAAGCACTAGCATAAAGTACATAAGTTTATTCGAATGAGTTTGCTTTCCGCGTCGACAACGAGATCTGAATGGCGCAGGCGCACGGTCGTGGTTGCGCGTCACATATTTACTTACTATGTACAGCCAGGATATAGCACCCATGGTGTCGATTATCGATATCGATATTGGCCAATATATATTTTTTATATATTTTATATGATGAGTAAATGTAAATATAGATAGTACTTTAATTAAATAGTGTGGCTGGAAATGTAAAAGTGAAGTTGTGAATTACATAAATATTTATAAAATTTAGGTTTTAGTTTATTTATAAGACTATAATATAATGAAATATGTAATGTATTTATGTGGAGTAGGTAGGTAGTCTACAAAAGAAAAAAAAATTATCCTGCGTATCAATAATAGTATTGAATCAATCTTCAATCAATCTTAATGGGTGTGTGGGGGCGAATGGGGTGTGTGGGGGCGAACCACAATCTTTCGCCCCCACCCAACCTCACCTGCACGCGGTGCACCCTGCTAGATAACAAACGAGGCTCTGGCGACCGACCGATGGCGGTATATCCATCCTAAAAGGCGTAACTAAATACAATAGGCCGGTGATGGGCAGCAGCGTCACCGGTGCAACAAGTTACGCCCTGCGATCACCAACCCGCCTGCCCAGCGTGGTGATTATGGGCTGACCCCCTCCATGAGTAAGCA